>CAKOHE010000017.1:0-20127 GCA_934047225.1 Ypsolopha sequella | reverse complement strand
TTCGAATACTTTGGCCATTGGGACGGGATCACTCGTAGGAGGATTTCTCTTCCTCTCTTGTTTTTGTGTAATTTTCAAGTCCTTAGAATTTTTCTTGTCTTCCCTCGTTGTTATGGTACTTACGGAAGGGAGAGAGGACGCAGGACGGCGACTGAAATGCTTCGTCAGAAGTTCGGTATGGTCCTCATATGAACGTGAAGATGGAGTTTTAATAGATTCTATTTTCATGAAGCGCATCCGTTTCTTAGTCTCATCAGATTCTCGGACAGTGATAATCGTCCCGCGAGTTACTTCTCCCAAGTATATGAGCTTTCCTTCTTCAATTGCGTATCCACATCTCGTCCTTTCTATGGGCATGATGGGCTTACCACCCAGACATACAAAGAAATTGGGGTAATGCTTCTCTGGTTTGGACGGGAGTTCGTTTACCTCACCGACTGAATCTTCCCGCGCATCGTCCGCTTTATAGGTAACAACTTCGTAGTACTTTTGGTTCTTATCGTACACATAGAGCGACCGGTTAGTCCATATTTTTGGCTGCTGTGACCGTGATTCCTTTCCTTGCGTACTCATCGTGTTCTTTTCCAGTGCGAATATATGATATGACCCACGCTATACCGTTCGTAGTAATTATTTTACGGATACGGAAACCTCCCCGCTACGGCCCGGTGCACTGTTAGAAAAAAATCTGTGAAATTACATAAAAGTGCGGGCAACTTTCGTAGCCCTCACTTTTACGTAAAATTACATGTGTATGTAATTTTCCATACTATCTGTAAATTCACATCACCGCTTTTTTACATAAAATGTGAATAAATGTTATGTAAATTCTATTATGTAAATTTACATAACTCATTTTCCTAAATATTTATTTTATGAAAAATATGTAATTGTAGGTAAGTTTACATAAAATGATGTAATCTAAAATGACATAAAATGATGTTTTTTTTTTACATCAAAATTATGTAAAGATTTTTCACATAAAATTATGTAACGTGATTTTACATCAAAAACATGTAAGGTGAATTTACATAAAAATATGTAAGTTGAATTTACATGAATTTTATGTAACAAAAAATATTTATAAAATTACATAATATGATGTCGGTAAATCTACAAAAAACTAGATATTTCACACAAATTTATGTAATTATTATACGCAGATTTATGTAGTTCTACATAATATGTAGGTAAAGCTACACGTATCTGTGTAATTTATATGCATAAATATATGTAGATTTACGTAATAAGTAGGTAAATCTATAGAAAACTGTGTAGTTTTATTACATATCTGTATGTAGTTTTACATAATATGTAGGTAGATCTACACAAAAATATGTATTATTAATTACCCAGATGTTACGTAGTTTTACACACACATACGTGAATCTACAGAAAGTGCAGTATTTTTACATGCATTTATGTAGTACTTATCACACATTATGTATGTAAACATCTACATAATAGTGTATGTAATATTCAATACTCTTAGGGGAAATTTTACAGAACACAATATGTAAAAATACACAATTTATATGTGAATTTACATACATTAATGGTAATTATACAGCCAAACTGTAATATTCTTTCTACCAAAATTACAGGTACTTTGTTCCTGTCAAGCGGTTTTCAGCATATATCATCAAGATGAACTTGAGTTTTATGTCCTGAAGGCCCATGCGATAGGAACGACCATGCCTGTAATTTACTGTTAGAAAGAATATTACTGTTTGGGTGTGACCAATAATGTAGGTACACAAATAAATTGATTTCATTTACAATATTCTGTTACCACAAATACTTAAATGAAACCAATGTTTATTAGAAACATAACTATATTATTATTATGCATATAACAATTTAGTTGGTAATAAATGACATTAAAATTGACATAATACAGTAGCAAAAGTATGATAGAAAGCATGTTGTACAATTGGACAGTGACAACAAATGACTGACATACATTGCATAGAATTATTTAATTCGCAATATTTAAAACAATCAATTCAAATTATATTATTAAAAACATTTAGGTACAGATAGGTTATAATATAAGATCATTATATTAATATCTAATTGTAACCATTGGTGTTAAGGTGGTTGCGTCAGGGCTCGCTCCCAAACGCACAACTTGTAATTTGTTTTCCTTATTTTTAATATAAAGTATTAAATAAATGGGACTTATAGCATTAGGCAACAATAGTTTAATGTCAATTAGGATTTTTTAGCAATGATGTGTTCTTTAATGCATAACGTTGTTAATGATCCTGGACAACAACTATAAACACGCTTTAAAGTTGTTGTGCAGGATCATTAACAGAGTAATACATAAAATACCACAACTTTGCTAGAAGAGCTTAACTAACACTTAACTATTGTCGCGTAATGCCATAAATCACATTTATGTAATACTTTTTATCCTAAAATAATGAAAACAATAATAAGTTGTGCATTTGGGAACGAAAATTGACGCAACCACCTTAAGATGAAGTTGTGGGAACCGAAAACTAGCGATAGTACTCGTTCATACAAACCACATTCCGTGAAAAAAAAATCAAGAAATCGCGAAAAAAATATCAGCTGTTCCATAGAAAAGTTACATATAACTAGCCGATGAAAATGTATGAAACAACTGATTATTTTTCCGCGATTTCTCAATTGTTTTTTACGGAAAGTGGTTCGTATGGACGTGTACTATACCCTGTATACATAATATTATTTACCTTATATGGTTTGACTCAATGTATGAAAAAATGATTAAACAATTCTTAATCTTATGTACTAGAAACAGTAGTTCAATTAAATGCAGCGATTTAAGGTTTGACTCATTGTATGAAAAAATTAATTAACAATTCTTACGTACCAGATACATGTACTAGAATCAATCATTCAATTAAATGCAGCGATTTAAGTTCTGACTCATTGTATGAAAAAAATATTTAACAATTCTTACGTACTAGAAACAAGTACTAGAATCAGTTGTTCAATTAAACACAGCGATTTAAGGTTTGACTCATTGTATGAAAAAATTAATTAACAATTCTTACGTACCAGATACATGTACTAGAATCAATCATTCAATTAAATGCAGCGATTTAAGTTCTGACTCATTGTATGAAAAAAATATTTAACAATTCTTACGTACTAGAAACATGTACTAGAATCAGTTGTTCAATTAGATGCAGCGATTTAAGGATTGACCATAGTATGAAAAAAAAATAACAATTCTTATGTACTAGAAACGTGTACTTGAATCAGTCGTTCAATTAAATGCAGCGAGTTAAGGTCTGACTCATTGTATGAAAAAATTAATTAACAATTCTTACGTACCAGAAACATGTATTAGAATCAATCATTCAATTAAATGCAGCGATTTAAAGTCTGACTCATTGTATGAAAAAAATATTTAACAATTCTTACGTACTAGAATCAGTCAATTAAACGCAGCGATTTAAGGTTTGACTCATTGTATGAAAAAATTAATTAACAATTCTTACGTACCAGAAACATGTATTAGAATCAATCATTCAATAAATGCAGCGATTTAAAGTCTGACTCATTGTATGAAAAAAATATTTAACAATTCTTACGTACTAGAATCAGTCAATTAAACGCAGCGATTTAAGGTTTGACTCATTGTATGAAAAAATTAATTAACAATTCTTACGTACCAGAAACATGTACTAGAATCAATCATTCAATTAAATGCAGCGATTTAAGTTCTGACTCATTGTATGAAAAAAATATTTAACAATTCTTACGTACTAGAAACATGTACTAGAATCAGTTGTTCAATTAGATGCAGCGATTTAAGGTTTGACCATAGTATGAAAAAAAAAATAACAATTCTTATGTACTAGAAACGTGTACTTGAATCAGTCGTTCAATGAAAAAATAAATTAAGAATTCTTACGTACAAGAAACGTTTGTTCAATTAAATACCTTATCTATTTCAAACATTGAACAAAATAAAATTTGAATTAGCTATAAGAAAGCATGCTGTCAATCATAGAATGGATTCTTTATGTGTGCCCTTTAGGTTTCAGTAGTGTAACAGAAAATGGTTGCGGACACCTATATTTAAGGGGCCGACTTAAAGATATTCTTGAAGAGAATATGATACAAACTGGCTGCTTCGAGTAGTTGCCATGAGACAAATGTTCTGCCAAAAATAATAATTACGCCCACAAACTTGGCCGGAGCCCTCAACACTCATCACTACGCCCATGCGCCTTGTTGAAATAATGATATTATTAGGATTTGAAAATATTTTTGAACCATGAAACCTCCGGCAAAATTGGTTAATATTACTGTCTCTACAAGTCAAAGTGAAAAGTTTTAGAAAGGGTAAGAAAACTTAACTTGATTTTATATAGAGAGCAAGACGTCAGATGTGTATCTGGCAAGAAAATTAACCTGTGAATGCGTGGTCAGACAGCATAGTCCCCTCTATTGAATGTGAACTTTTTTTCTTGTTGGTCTTATTCATCAAACAAAGAGGAACCACCTACTTTCATAGTCCGACTTATCGGACTACAAGGAATTACGGGTATCCGACTTATCAGACAAACAGATTACCAGAATATAAAAAAATAAAGTAGCTTGGAATACCTGAAA
The DNA here is from genome assembly GCA_934047225.1 of Ypsolopha sequella. NCBI lineage: Eukaryota > Metazoa > Arthropoda > Insecta > Lepidoptera > Ypsolophidae > Ypsolopha > Ypsolopha sequella. Next base: position 15,510 of record CAKOHE010000017.1, on the reverse strand, counting down.
TCTACACTAATATAAACTAATATAAAGAGAATCTTGGAATACCTGAAATCTACACTAATATAAACTAATATAAAGAGAATCTTGGAATACCTGAAATCTACACTAATATAAACTAATATAAAGAGAATCTTGGAATACCTGAAATCTACACTAATATAAAGAGAATCTTGGAATACCTGAAATCTACACTAATATAAACTAATATAAAGAGAATAGATTTGCATTTTTGTTTGTAATGAATTAACTCAAAAACCACCTGACCAATTTTAATGATAGGACCAATAGGAAAAAAAAGTTCACGTCGTCGTCCGATCGAGAGAACTATGCTGTCAGACCACGCATTCACAAGGGAAACAAGTCAACAGATGGGTTTATTGCAGTGCAATTTGTTCAGTTACGCGATTGTCGGCTATTATATAGTCCACCAATGTTTTACTGGAATCAGATATTCAAGCCTGCTGATAGCAATGCCACTAAGGTTGGAACCCCTTTCACAACAACAAGTGTACCTATGCGGTGATTGTTTAGGCTAATGCTGAGCTTAAGTACAGAATGATCCATATTTTAAATTAATTGTTAAAGAAATCTACATAAGAGTGGTGCAAAACAATGTACATCGTTATTCCAATAGTATGCGGTTTATAGGCGTGAAACTGTAATAAGTCTTTGTATTTACATAACAATAACTCTGTATGAGAGTGCTCAGTACAACTTTGGCATAACCCTAACTGAAGGTTATATTCAAATGGTTCACAAGTACCAATGAAAATGGGATTCTCATAGTCTTTAAAAAATATACGGCGAATTTTAATAAAATACAATCTAAGTCCTTCACCACGTTTGTGCAAGATGTAATCACCTACTGCATATTTTAAGCCTTTGTAATTAATAATGTTCGAAGTGAGTGTATTACCTATGTCTAGCTCATTTTCATAAAATACTGACAAAATTTGTGGTGAAATATTTGCTTCAGTTAGTGCAAGTGTATTATGAGCAACGATCGTAGAAGTATATTGCGTTCCTTGCCCTATATATCCCTGATATAACTGATGTCGATATGACAAAGATTTAGAAATGTTAATAAAATTAGGTAAGTGGCGCACAATATTTTTAAAAAACCTATGTTTACTTTCAAATCGAAGGGTCCATGAATAAATCAAGGGACCATGAATCCTCGTCAAATGGCCATAGTGCAACATAAAATGATGTTTAGGTCTCAACGGTACACCAGAAAAATACTCTTTTCTAAGCGTCAAATATTCTTTTGACAAAGATGTTATTATAGCCGTCTGACCAATTGAAATCTCATAGGCACAAACTAGCATTGCTATCTCGCGCAGAGTTATGATCATTTTCCACAGTGGATTCTCCTCATCTAGGTATTCAAACAAAAGAAATGGAATATACTTAAGGAAATACCAGTTTTCGAGCGCTTGACCTCCCAGTTTTTTACATCCTTTTGAATAACGAGGTATGCCAATTTTATCTTCATTTATAAATTTTTCTATTTTCATATTTAAAACGTCCTCAGAAAAGTAGTTGCTACTGATAAAGGAATTGATTATAAGTGGAAGATCATACTGCACCACTCCTTCAAATAGATCGTGGCCTATACATGGAGGTAATCCATTCACGACATGGTAATGCTCCAGCAAATTAAACACAGAATCTCGTTTTACACCGCGGGAATGTCGTGATTGTTCAGTAGTACGGCTAGTGGAATTATTGAGAGTTTTAATCGTGTCCACATCCTTACAGTATTCTTGATGATTTCTAATTGTACCTACTAGAGTAGGATCTTTTTCAAAATTTACCTTTTCTATTAGACAAAATCTACAAAAATGAGTAGCATTGAAATTTTCAACATAACCGCCAACAGTATGACTCCCTAAATTATCACCAATCAATGTTAAAAGAGACCCATGTATAATTTTATCTAGATTTTCAATATACACTCCAGTATTTTCTAGAACTTTGATATCGTCAATCAATGGTTTAAATATTTTATCTTGATTAAACTCCTTCAAGTATTTTTCTTTACACAATAACACTAATTTTATAGAATCCACCTTAGATCTGTTATGCGGTAAGAGATTTGCAAAAGTCATGTAAACTCCTAACATCTTGTGTTTAGTTTTGGAGGATCCCAAAGGATTGCAGATTTCGAACGCATCTTGAAATAAAATAATTTTAAGATTGTTATTATTATTGAAAAAAATATCTTGTGAACATCTTGAACCACAAGATATGTCTCTCAGCAAACCATTTACTTTATCATAAGGAGTATTAAACTGTTCGACAAAAGATTTATCCTGAAACATGGACTGAATAGTTTTTAATATTGGAACATAGTGAAAATGGCAAACTTTATGGAAATTGTTTCTACCCAATTTTATTGTGACAGGTAAAACCACAGAAAAATATTCCCTGTATAGCGAAAATCTAGAGTATCTACTTTTCAAAGCTTTACGCCAAATACATTTCATACTCTCAGTGTAGCGCACGTTGAAAACATTCCGTTCTAATCTATTTACAGAGTCAGGAAAATCTTTAAGAGTAGATAAACATTTATCTTTAATACTTTGAAGGGCATTTTCATGTATGTCTGCAAAACTTTCAACTATGCTAAATATTGCATCTTGCGACAGTAAATTTTTCGATTCCAATTTCACTAAAACAAGTAGCATGTCCTTCATATGAAAAAGCTCTGATTTTAAGTTATTACTTTCCTCACATGTGTTTAAGAAATTTGAAATTTGTGACTCTGATTCGAACTGATTAGTATCAATATATACTATTTCGTTGGAATTTGGACTGTCAAAATCAGAACAAGGTCTTTGTGGCACAACATCATGATTGTTTTCTATAGAAGTATCAATCCTGGGGAAATGATAACGATACACATGAGTTTTCAATGATGATGCACTGTTAAATGTTTTAGGACATTCTACAGATTGAGGACAAGAAACACTTTTGCCAGAGTCTATGTCATGTAGTGCCATGTGGTATTTTAAATTTCGTGAACGAATTCGTTTGTTGCATTTCTCACATTGCACAAATGATATATGGCAATTATAGTCACTTTCAGTTACCTTATGCGTAAAGCTTTCTGACATATGTAACCTAAAATTATGACTTCTAAATGACTCATATGTTTCATAAATTCTCTTGCAACTGGTCAAGACACACATATATTTAACATTTTTGCAAAACCGATGACTTTTTAGGTGTACATTATAACTAGACACATAAGGAAATTTTCTATTACAGTAATTACATGTAAATGTCATTGCAAAACTCAATCTTTTCTCAGTTTATTAATTAGTGACAGCACCTTTGAAAGAATGTTACCTCTTAGCTGCTTTGTTGTTTTCTTCACTTTGCTTCCCTCTGTAGGGTTTATCTTGAAAATATACCGCTGTATAAACTCCAAAACACATTGGGTTTCTTGAGGGTAGGCCAAATTGAATAAGTAGTATGCGGCACATAGAATCTTCACTGAATCACTGAATGTTGAGATTTCGCTGATGATTTGTTTTTCAACTACTAAATAGTAGATTTTGTCAGTATCTGTGAACATGAAAGGAATTTGTTAAAGCAGTGCTTTAGAGATAACCTAACATGGCAGAGTGTATTTAATAATTATATTCATAGATCAAAAAGCTATGAATATAATTATGAAATACCTACACTAGCTCTTCAGATAATCTGGTAGGCAAAATGTGTAAAATGATATGAACAAGCAAGGTGAATCGAAACTGATAAAAGTTGAACATATTTACCTAGGTCATTTTTTTAACATATTTATGCATTCATCAGTTTTATGTAAATCGATAGAGCTCAATAAATCAATCTGAACACCTGATTGAGTTATTGAGCTCTGTCATTTGTCATCAAAACAATTGCCAATCAAAAACAACATTGCCCCTCTTCTCAGTTACAGGAACTTGTAATAGAAAATTAAATATAAGAAGAAACCTCACCTCCGTCATTTATTGAAATAATGCTTGGTGATGGAGTTTTAGATGAATGGGAGATATCAGATTTTGTCACAGCTTGACAGTTCTGAAAAAGGACAGTCAAGTCTTCTTTGAAGTAGTCTCCAACAAGTTTCAAAAATGTTAGAAGATCGTTGTCTTCAACCGCTGCAGCCTCTGTATTTTTTACCAAATTTTTGACTCTGTCGATAGCCTTTGCACTTTTTTCTTGAAATGTGCTCATGCACTCTGAGGTGTTAATGTAACACAGCCTTTCGAAGTGTTTTAGCATATATTTGGGTTCCATTAGGACAGGCCATTCTGCAATGGCAGCTGATATAGATGGGGTCGTGTTTAGAAACTGTCTTGCGTATGAATAGGTGACCTCCATGTAATGCTCTACTTTTTCTTCATCCCTTTCTTTGATGGTTGAATTTGTTGCAAGCCACAACTGTTTATCACGTAGACTCTCTGCAGTTTCTTCTTTTGGTATAGCCGGCTGCCATTCTTTACATCCTGCACTTAAGTTTTTAATTTGTTTAATTTTTCTATTGGAGATTGCATTATTTCCAGATGATTTGTTTGGTCTCTGAAGATAATGTATTCTTTCCTCAATCTTTTTGAACACTGTATTATAGCCAGATCCGATCAAAGCTCTGGTATCTTCATCTCTGTCATATAAACACGGGTACCGTTCACATAAATCTTGAGATATCACTCTATATAGTGATCTCGTAGGATGTGGGATATCATGGATCACCTCCTGAGCCAAAAACCTGATAAGTGCATTGAGATCTGAATTCCCTAGACCTGAATCGAGATCGAGCTTAGCCAACAATGAATTTGGTATTTTATCGTATGGGATAATAAATGCCGTATTATTATCAGAGCTGCTATTACTTTTGATAGAAGATGGTGATGGTTGTAAATTGCTGACTGTACTAGCACTATCTGTGGAATGTCTCCTAACTCTGTTGTCTATTGTTGTATAGTATTCGTCCCCAACAAGAAATGGGTTTTCTTTTAACTCTATTATTGCTTCATCATCGTCAATTTCGGTTCCATCAATTAAAAACACCTTGTTTCCCTTAAGTCCTTTAGCGTTTGCTGCAAAATAAACAACAGAAGGTCACAATAATTGGTTCATTATATTGTTAATCTCACAAGTACCTACCCAGAATAGAAGAGCTTGTATGACTCTATTTGATGGATGTGGAAGAGACGAAATAGGTGTGTCTGAATCATAACAGATGGACATCTCTGTAGTCTCTGCCTACCCCACTGGGAGACAGGCGTAAGTACATGAATGTATTATATTAATTATGTATGCAATCCCGAAAGAGGGTAATACTATACATAAAAGGGTACATCTTCGATTTTAAGATTAAGTGTTAGAAAATCTGTTAAAGGGAACCCTCGCGAGACGCCTGGGAGATGTGAAACATTGTAACTCTGTCTGTCCATCCGTTACTAATTATATTATGACACGATTATACACTTCTCATCAAAAAAATCGAAACACTTCTAAAGTCCATGTATTTAATGGATTATTAGAAAAATATTGTATGATACGAAAAAATGAAAATGCCACATACATAGGGAATGCGAAACCTTGTACTCTGTTATATTACATTTTAATTTCTTCGCATAATGCAATATTTTCCTAATAATCCATTAAATACATGAACTTGAGAAGTGTTTCGATTTTTTTGATGAGAAGTGTATAATCGTGTCATAATGTAATTAGTAACGGATGGACAGACAGAGTTACAATGTCTCACATCTCCCAGGCGTCTCGCAAGGGTTCCCTTTAACAGATTTTCAGATGTATATTCGTCATTGTCTTTCTGTCAAAAATTTGTTAAAATCTGCTGCATATGATTAGACGTCAACACCCTCTATTGGGTACTTACATTATCAGGGCACACGCATCCCTTTCTTTAAAAGTTCTGGGACACCTTGTATATATATAAAACAAGACAGAAATTCTATAAGCTACAAGCTCTACATACAGGGTGGCCCAGTTATAGTAGTCCAAGTGAAAACTATATATATATATATATATATATACACTCATTACGCTGCCTGTACTCAGTACACACGTGTTTGTTCACCAAATTATTACTCCTAACCTATCCAACATCATAGAACATACATGGGGGTTATTAGAATGTGCCATGAATTCCTCTACCCCTGGTTTTCACTTGGACTACTATAACTGGGCTACCCTGCATAAGCATAGGTACTATACTACAGCCCATCTAATCTGATACTTATTATCAAACTAATCAACAAGTGAAGGCGATTTCAGTTATTACATAAATAGTAAATGAATGTTCATGCTACAACGTTAAGGTGCAGTCAAAATTCATTCATTATTTAACTCTTGATGACGAAAGTGATATTTAAATAGTTTTGTATATGTGGGCCAGACACTACGGCACACATCCATGGGACAAGACAGAGGGTCTAGTCTTAGGCCGGACTCAACATGCCCACATCCATGGGAGTAGACCCCTCCGATTCCTCCTCGGGATGTGTGCCTATGCATTACTGATCTGATTGCATGAACCGAAAGGTACATCTGAACCAGCAGAACTAAAATAGATATTCTGCGAAAATGTTTCCCGAACATGGTTCCTTTATGAAATGTCCATGAGAGAACTATGTTCTCTGCAGCCCGATAATGCAATACAATAAAATTGATATGATAAATATCTATTCTATAATATCATATAATAGGTTAAGTATTCTATAAGATATATTCTAAGTACCTACTGGTTCTATATACTCACAAGATAACTACAGTTGCATAATTGTCTGATAACATTTATTACCCTTCTCCAGTAACTGGCTGATAGTTATCTCGTTTGATAGGCAAACTGCCTTCTTTTCAGTGTGGTCTATTGACCACACTTTTATAATAGGCATTGTGAAAGCCTGATTGATCTGTAACACAAAATATATCTATAGGTATTGAATATGACAAGAATGTCGGTTTCCAAGTGTACTCAGCTCACCGAGCACATACATATAGGTACCTAGAGAACAGTCAAAGACAAACTTATCCGCAAACTGAATGGCCACAGGCTCTTCACCGTGGGATATGCAGATGACTATGCCATTCTCGCAACGAGATGTTTCAAGAAAATTACTACTGTGCGACCTTATCAACACTGCATATAAAACAATCAAAACCTGGTGCAAAAGTCATGGATTTTTCAAGTTCTGAAGTCAACCGTTCACACACAAAAGACACCTTAGGAATCCGAAACTCCCATAACTATACAACAATCAAATAAGACTCTAAACTTCGCAAGAAGCACCGCTTGGCGCGCTTCTGGAAGCTGAAGCTCAGCCACAAACGTGCTTATTCAAGCGTCTACCCATATATAGTTCAATTCAATGCCATTTTATCTGACTTCTAATAATGTGTCGATAAAATCATGCAATGCAAACATAATTGATTCAATGCATGCAATGCACAACGTAAAAGTCAATGGCAATGCATGGAAATTTTTCAAAGGATAAGATGGCGATTGGCGTCGCGTCCGATCGTTTGCTCGATCATTAAGAAATCTAAATAAACTTACCGAGAAAGATTCGCCACTTGGATTTTGTGATGGTTGGTAGGTAGTCTTCAAACTTAAAGAATTTGACGTTTATTATATTATTTAATTATGTAATTACTTTTCTATCCTCAGTCGTCACTCACCGTCCTGCCGAAACTTTTGTCATTACCAGTGTTGCCACTAGGGATTGGAGATTTAGAACGCCGTTTCCGATATTCAATATACTCTTTGCGCCGCGCCGCGCCGGGTTGACTAAAAAGGAACGAAATTCGCCGTGAAGGAACGCAAATCAAAAATATGATACAAAAAAGAAATGTACGTTCATTTCGTGCCAATTTAGAAAAAAAAAATTATTTACTTGCTAGAATATTATTGAAAAACAACAATGTCTTCGATTTTTTACGGTCTAAGTCTTAAAAATAACCCCTAAAAGTCTCAAAAATCCGCTAGATCTAGCGACAAAGTCGCTAAAACGGCAACGCTCTTACTCGCCCAGTGCAGTGTTGCCAGTGCTATGTCCGCAAAAGTAACCCAAGACTGTCCGAAAAGTAACATTTTCACAAGAAAAATTACGCTTTTTTAAATTTTCGTATTTTAATACCTACAATATGCACAATTTCAATTTTATTTAGTACTTTTAACATTACTCAAAAATGATATCAGCATTTTTTTGTGGTTTCTTTTAATCCTGGAAAAGAAGAAATGGTACAGTAATATACAATAAATACTATAAAATTAATAAAGAAATGTTTTTAATAATAACAATTTAAGGCGATATGTAAATGTTTTAGAATATTTTCTTCCTATACGACCTGAACTAGTTCAAATACAATTCCTACTATAGTAGCAAAAAAATTTTTTTTCGTGTTTCAGCTGAGGGGTCACTAAACATTGTTCCTGATCACTAACCAAGTCTCCAGTATGAATTCGGGTGGTTGATTAAATTTCACCTTATATAAATAAATTTTACGTTTTATTAGGCGTGACAAATTTTTGTGCATATTTTTCCCTTTTATCGAAGGCAAAAGGATCTGAGCCCATACAGTCAGTCTTTTTCTTTACATTTGTATGACTTGTGGGGTCGTCCTTTAATCACGTGAGGTTTGAATAGGGAGGGAGGGGATCATAAAAACGTGACGATTAATCACTATGGGTGGGAAGGGATAATTTGACAAGCACATGTATCTTTTTCGTACAAACAAAAAAATGAAATTTTATGTAATTTAAATAAAAGAATATCAACTTCCCAGTTCATTGCAAATATTGGAAAGTTGAGCTAATCAAGAAACAAGCAGATGGCCCACCTGATTTAAAGTGGTAGGTTACGTTTGTCTTTAACAGTGCTTTACCTCATAGGTAGGACATGCCCTTTGCGGTGTAGCACTGGACCCGCCATCCTGAGACATGAAGATGAAAAGTCTCATGTGTCTATTGGGATTTTCTAACAGCTCATTAAAAAAAACACGGTCAAGTGCGAGTCAGAATCGCGTACCTAGGGTTCCATCCATCCATCCATCAGCTTGTCTTCGTCCACTGTTGGACATAGGCCTTTACAAGAGAATACCACTCTTCGCGGTCCTCTTGGAAGAAATGCCCATACTCACACACGCTGGGCAGGCGGGTTGGTGAGCGCGGTGACGTTACCCTCACACCAGTGACGCCGCTGCCCGTCACCAGTCTGTTTTATATAAATGGGCCCGGCAATTGGGGATGGATATACCGCCATCAATCGGTCCCAGGTAAGATGGGCTACCTGGTTTTGTGCCTGAGAGCTGTCCTCTTACTCTCCCCCGAATAACTTCGGGGGGGTTTGCGAGTAAGATGGTGGTACCTCCACAGTCGAGCCCGGCATCAGCTCTACCACTTTTCCGTATGAATGAAAAATGTGGATGAAAAATTTAAATTTCTGATTTGTTTTCGTGAATTTCTCAACCGCTATATTTTTCCTGTAATCTTTACGTAAGCACATATTACTGTGATATTTTACTTATTTTTCGGTCTACTAGTTTTAGACATAAGGGGGGGAGGGCATACGTTGTTTGTAGTTTTTCGAGGATTTATCAAAGTAGGTGCAAGTAAATATAACCAAACTTTATTATTTTTACAGTCAGCTGTTTTATACCTACAATTTGATACCCATATTGTATTTTTATAAAATGTATTTTTTAATTTATTTTACTTATTTTTTCATATTTCTCATTTGTGTTCAACTTTTTTTGAATCCCTATAGTTTTAGTTTTTGTAATAGTTATAATCGATTATTTTTTTTCATATTTTTCGGGCCACCAGTTTCAGGGATAAGGGGGGGAGATACTTGTGGTTTTTCAAAGATTTCTCGAAATCAGTGCAAGAAAATATAGCTAAAGTACATATTTTTACAATCAGCAATTTAATATCTACAATTTGATATCCATATTGTATTTTAAGGATTGGGCAAATTAATAATATTTTTGTGCCAAATTTCAAGAATTTATTATCTTTAAGTGATTATAGTCGGTAGATCGATATTTGGTAAACATAACATTTGTAACAAAAATATAATATTATTTGAAATCATATTATTCTTTAGCTTTTTGTAGATAGGTCACATGTGATTTTTAATAGTAGAAATAATAATACTAAATAAAAGCTTGTGCAAATTATCACAAACTGCTCTCGATCATATGCACGTAATTTCTAGAGTGGTAGAGCTTATGCCGAGCTCGACTGTAGAGGTACCACCATCTTACTCGCAAACCCCCCCGAAGTTATTCGAGGGAGAGTAAGGTAAAGCTCTCAGGCACACAACCAGGTAGCCCACCTTACCTATACTGCGACCGATTGATGGCAGTATATCCATCCCTAATTGCCGGCCTTTTATAAAACAGACTGGTGATGGGCACCGCGCTCACCAACCCGCCAGCCCAGCGTGTGTGAGTATGGGCATTTCTTCCAAGAGGACCGCCAAAAGTGACGAAATCTTGGAAAGGCCTATGTCCAGCGGTGGACAAAGACAGGCTGATGGATGGATAGATGGATCCACATATTTTTTGTTATGTCCAGTCCAGACCATTAACGACTGCACTGGCCTAAAAAACAAAGGGGTTGTAAGATGCCACTAAGTTTGAAACTAGCTTGACACCCTATACTATACAAATTATATAATCGAGAACAGTTTTTAAAGTGTCAAGTTAATTTTGACCTTATGGGCTTTTTTGTTTTTTTTTGTTATATTCTGCTTCCAGACCATTAACTGAGTGAATTGGACTAAAACACAAAGGGGTTGTAATGTAATATATCAACAAGGTCGAAATTAGCTTGACGGCCTAGGAATGATGTGCATATGATCAAGAACAGTTTCTCAGTTGCCAAGTGAATTTCGAATTTTTTAATGTTTTTTGTTATATTCAGCTCCCAGACTATTAACTGAATCCATCCATCCATCAGCCTGTGTTCGTCCACTGCTGGACATAGGCCTCTCCTATATTTCGCCACTCTTGGCGGTCCTGCATTATCCTCATCCAGCCGCTACCCGCAATCCTTCTGGTCATCGGTCCAGCGGGCAGAAGGTTGGCCTACGCTACGCTTTGCTGTACGTGGTCTCCATTCCAATGCCTTTCGGCCCCAACGGCCATCGTTTCAGCGATAAATATGGCTAGCCCACTGCCACTTCAACTTACTAATTCGGCAGGCTATGCCGCTCACTTTTGATCTCTGACGGATTTCCTCGTTTCGAATTTTATCCATCAGAGATATCCCAAGCATAGCCTGCTCCATAGCCCGTTGAGCGACCTTAAATCGACGGCTCAAGCCCTTGGTCAGAGACCACGTTTCAGCGCCGTACATCATCACTGGAAGGACGCACTGGTTATATAATTTCGCCTTTAAGCACTGCGGTATGTATTGGTGACGTAAATATGTGACGCAACTTCCCGAATGCTGCCCATCCTTATTCTTCTGTCAGCCTCGGCGTTGAAGTTGTTTTTACCCAGCTGGATAACATGACCCAGGTAAATATATTTTTGAACAACTTCGATGCTGACATTGTCGACGGTTACTGGCCTTTGGATGACATGACAGTTGAACATGAACTTAGTCTTCTCCAAATTCATCCGCAGGCCTACTCGTCTGGAAGAATCGCCTAGGCTGCCCAGCATTTTCTCCAGTTCTTGCAGCGATTCAGCCATTATCACGATGTCATCGGCAAACCAAAGATGTGAAATGTACTCTCCGTTCACGTTTATGCCTCGTCCATTCCAGTCCAGTGTTTTGAAGACGTCCTCCCGCGCGGCGGTAAACAGTTTTGGAGGAAAAACTTCTCCCTGTCTCACGGCCTACTGAAGGTGTATCGGCCTTGATTGTACACCCTGTACTTGGACGGATATCGTAGCGGAGTCATATAGACATTTCAGCATCTCCACGTAACGCCAGTCAACTTGGCATCGCTGCAAGGACTGCAGAACAAACCAAGTTTTAATGGAGTCGAACGCTTTCTCGTAGTCCACAAACGCTAGACATAAGGGCTGATTATACTCTTGGGTTTTCTGCATAATCTGCCTTCGCATGTGGATGTGATCTACGGTGCTGTAGCCTTTTCGAAACCCAGCCTGCTCTGAAGGTTGGAAATCGTTGAATTGATGGGCGAGACGATTCGTGATAACTCCTGAGAACAGTTTGTAGGTGTGGCTCAGGAGCGTGATTGGTCGATAGATTAACTGAATGCACTGGCCTAATATTATTCGAATATTGCAAGCCCTATCCGTTATACTGATAACTTACCAAGCCTCCAGTATGAATTGGACTGGATATTAATATCATCTTGTTTTTGTTGACACAAATAATACAAAAATAAATAATTTAATACCATGGCAGAGGTAGATTTTGGCTGTCACCAATTACAGGGAGAGATAAGATTAATTGTTTATGTATGATTTATGAAATCTTAAAGCTTTTTAAATTATGATTTTAAATATTGATTTTTAATCATTAACTTTTGGCTAACATTCTTTTCATTCTCAGATATGTCATACATTAGTTTCCTTTATTCGATAAATAAATTTTACCCACTTTTAGGGAAAAATGCATTTAATCAGCAACATTATTCGTGCTCTTATGAATGGTTAACATGAGTAAATACTCTCCAGCTACGCTCACAAGCAGACTGAGAATGTGGTTTCTTTTTTAGTTTAGGGTTCCGTACCCAAATTTAAAACGGGACCCTATAACTAAGACTCTGCTGTCTGTCCGTCTGTCACCAGGCTGTATCTCATGAACCGTGATAGTTAGACAGTTGAAATTCTCAAAGATGATGTACCTATTTCTGTTGCCGCTTTAACAACAAATATTAAAAACCAGAATAAAATAAATATTAAAGGGGGCTCCCATACAACAAACTTGTTTTTTTTTTGCTCGTTTTTGCCTAATAATATTCGTAGGTTTTTGCTGGATATTAATAACGGCAACAGGTAGAAGCTTGAAATATTCACAAAATGCTTAGTTATATATTCACTTTAAAAATAAATAATAAAATTAAAATAAGACAAATATGTAAGGGGGGCTCCCATACAACAGACAGGATTTTTTTGCCGTTTCTATTGATAATGGTACGGAACCCTTCATGCGCGAGTCCGACTCAGACTTGGCCGGTGTTTTTTTTTTCTGTTTGCGGTTTGCACTACACACACACACACACACACTAGGCGTTATTCTAAGGCATCACGGTACGTTAAATAAAAATTGTTTGTTGACATGAACTTTTACACCTAAGCAGTAAATATAAGTACATAGGTACATACATAAAAATAGCGTAGCAAAATGTATAGTTGAATTACAGAGATTATGTAAAAGTTAAACTTTTTATTTAATTATTACATCACGGTACCTACTTAAAATTGTAATTTTTCATACGGTTTTGTAAAAATACAATAAGCTGTAAAAATACATATAAAATATGTTAAAATTACACAAGAATAGGTATTATATTAATTACATCTAACTGTAAAAACAGATACAACATGTAATAAATTACATATACTTCTGTAAATAAAATCTCTGGGCAGTTGTGGCACTACATTAAGAGTCTGTAATTTTCCATATTTTTCTGTAAGCTCAGTATCTACTCACAACAATGTGAATTAACATAGCAAATGTATAATTACAGAGATTCTGTAAAAGTAAAACTTTTTATGTAATTATTACATCCCGGTACGTAAATTTACATTTATATGTAAAAAAATATACTACTGCAATTGTAATTTTTTATACGGTATTGTATTATTACAGAATGACATGAACTTTTACAGTAAGCTATAAAAAATACATATAAAATATGTTAAAATTACACAAGACAAGGTATTAATTACATCTAACTGTAAAAACACATATAGCATGTAATAAATTACATAATACTTTTTGTAAAATATATGGGCATGTTGGGCACTTTCTTAAGAGTCTGTAATTTTCCATATTTTTCTGTAAAATCAGTGGTTACAAAAATGTGAATTAGCATTGCAAATTTATAATTACAAAGTTTCTGTAAAATTAAAACTTTTTATGTAATTATTACATCACGGTACCTATAATAACATTTTTGTGTAAAAAAAAATACAACTGCAATTGTAATTTTCCGTACGATTTTGTAAAAACACAGAATGATATGTATCTTTACTGTAAGCTGTAAATATAAATACAAATTATGTAAAAATTACACAAGGCAAGGTAGTAATTACATCTAATATGTAAAAACACATTTTATTTTTAAAAACTTACATATACTTTTGTAAAGTCTATAGGTATTTTTGGCACTACCGCAAGAGTCTGTAATTTTCCTTTTTTTTCTGTAAAATCAGTGTAGGTTACAATGTAAATTGTCATAAAAAATGTCAAAGTACAGAGTTTATGTAAAAAGTAACACTTTTTGTGTAGTATTTCCATTACAACATGTAAAATTACATATACAAATAGTTTTATTACAGATTTTATGTAGATATTACCAAATTACCATGTAAAATTACCAAATTATCAAGTAAAATCAAATAAATCTGTACATAAACAGAATAATTTTGTAAAATATTCGAGAATTATGTGAAATTTACGCTAATTATGTAGAATTAACGAAAATTATTTAATTCTACTCATTTTTCTGTAGTTTCTCCCGATTATTCCGGTAAATTCACATTTTTATGTAATAATTTTGCATGTAAAATTACATTTTTTCTAACAGTGTGTGTTTGATGAAATTCCTGGCTCTTCCAGTGGAATATTGGTCATGTCAGCAGCCAAATAATCCAGGTCAGAAAATAAATGTCGGTCAAATGGATAAATTCGTGCATTTGAACCCAGACGCCGCAATATCCAGCCGAACTACTTTTGTGAACGCTTCCTTGACCATACCAGCAACATCGTAGTCAGTTATCCGAGATCCAGCGTTTGCTCTCATCCACATGTCGCATCGTTGGTTTTAGGCATCTTTAAATGGCATCATGAATGTTCTGTCCAGAGCGGTTGGAGTTCGTGGGTTATGTGTGGTGGTGAGCTTATCAAATGAATGTTGTTATCTCGGCAAAAATAATGACCGCCAGTGTCTTGTGGCTACAATGGCCATCCAGCAGAAGCAACACAGGATTTTCTTTTGTGGGATGTGAGTGTTTTACGAATAGCCTCAACCAATGTAGAAAGAAATCGTCAAATATTCGAAAAAAAAATTCCTTTTTTAGTGAAAGACTTCGGCTCTTTTTGTCTCTTGACGAAGTCATTTTACAAACGGCGGGCATTTAAATTGCGAAACGAGCGTTTAGAATCTAATTTTCTAAACTGCCACTAATAGATAACTTTTTTTTATTGTTCGTTATTTGTCATTAGTTAATTCATGATAAGTTGATGCTTAATTGGTCGGAATAATAAAAAAATTGGAAACACCCTCTTAGCGAATGCGCCGCCATTGATTACTTCCTCCAAAATTGAGTAAAGAGGCGGTGTCAGAA
>CAKOHE010000016.1:177200-304717 GCA_934047225.1 Ypsolopha sequella | reverse complement strand
CCGCTGAAACTCCTTCGTGCTGGGGATTGGGGTTTGCAATTATCCTCCATAAACGAGGAATTCCTAGTAAGCGCGAGTCATAAGCTCGCGTTGATTACGTCCCTGCCCTTTGTACACACCGCCCGTCGCTACTACCGATTGAATGATTTAGTGAGGTCTTCGGACCGACACGCGATGGCTTCACGGCCGTCGGCGTTGTTGGGAAGTTGACCAAACTTGATCATTTAGAGGAAGTAAAAGTCGTAACAAGGTTTCCGTAGGGGAACCTGTGGAAGGATCATTAACGTATTGAATCGTCTTGACCGATGATTTTTACAAAAACGATCTCAACAGATATCTTTTATTGTTTGTTGTCGTTGAAATGTCAACTATTATTTTAACTAATGATAGAAGACTTTCTCTAGTACATGCAACAATATAGTTCTGTTTCTCTCAGGCTGTAGTCTATGTGATATTTAATATTACAATGACGGCGGCCGAGAGTCGTCCGTCGAACTGACACGATGCAGATGGGTACAAATCCGCACCCTGAGTCGTCTGTTTGGTGGACGTTAAAATAAAAACTGCGCGGTGAATATTTCATTCGAAATGAGATTTTTATTTTTATTTTAATCAGTGTAAATCGATATTGCCAAATTATTACCCTGGACGGTGGATCACTTGGCTCGCGGGTCGATGAAGAACGCAGTTAACTGCGCGTCATAGTGTAAACTGCAGGACACATTTGAACATCGACATTTCGAACGCACATTGCGGTCCGTGGAGACACATCCAGGACATGGTGCTGCACGAGTGATTTCAATGTTTAGGGACGCTCTGGATTTCTTGTTGGTTCTTTACCAGAGTTGTGTAGTCAGGGAACCAACATAGGCGCGTAAATTTAAAAATAAATAAATAAATCTTAAATTTAGAATTCAAAAAAAATATATATCCCCTAAAAAAAGTCAAGGGGGTATTCCACATCCAAGGGAAGGTACTTCTGAGGAGTTGCTAATATGGCTTACCTTGAGTTTCTATTTTATTGACTGTTTTGCTGTTCAAGCTCCGACTTATCCACCGTAACAGGATGATCTATATTATTATCTGATAGTTCAGCGTCGGATTTTTCTTTTAGTTTCGTAACTGAACCAATCAACTCCCAACAATCGGTGAAACCACACATAATATAAAAATTGTCTTTCAAATCAAAAGTATCTTGCAAAAGATTTCTCACTGTGATTGGATACTTTTTAAGATCTTCAAATTTAATTTTGTCAACATCAATACAGTTTGCAAAGAAAGGCTTATTCAAATCTACCGCCATAAATATACGATATGGTTCATCTTTAGTTACGACAAAGTAGTTTTTCCGTTTGTTGTATCTGTCTAATATTACTTCCCAAGGGTAAAGAGCAATTTTTCCAGCCTTCGGAGCTTCCAAGGAAATACTTTTGTTACGATTTTTTTCTGAGCGCTGTTTATAATGTTTATAGTTAGCTTCAAGCCAAGACACCAATTTAGCTTTGTTTGGGAAATGTTTCGAAATTTCACTTGAACTGTTGCTTGGTGACTGATTCAGATTATGTATTAGTACATCGGATTCAGTGCAACCAGATGGTTCTTTTAGAGTTTCAAGGTCGACCTCATCTTTATCGTTACTGATATAACTCATCATTTTGCTATGAAGTCTTACATCATTCTTTTCCATTTCCATTATTATTGCATTGGTTTCCTTGTAGTGTTTGTCACTAAACTTTCTCCGTTTATACGGTTTCGTTCGAGCACACGACGGTGCGCGATACGAAAACGACGTTTCGTCGTATACTCCATCAGAGGAAGAACTATATCGATTACTTCTGTGATTATCATGATTATATTTCTCATGTGTCTTCTTTCCCGCTGATTTGAAGTTATTTAAAATATTGCTGTTAGTATTGTCGGATTCTATTAACAAATCATTAGATAGATCAATACGAGGGGCATGCCAAAAGAAATTAGATACACAAAAATTATAAAATTTATTCTTTATTACAAGTATCGATCTTTTCGAAGTATTCACCCTGAGCACGTATACACTTTTCTATACGTCTGAACTAATTGGAAAATACCAATGACCACTCTTCTTTAGACACCTCAGAAATCTCGAAAATATAGGCAGCCAGTGCATCTTCTTTGCTTTCAAACTTCTTCCCCTTTATTTTTTCTTTGATTTTTGGAAACAGGTAAAATCACAAGGTGCTAGGTTAGGGGAATATGGTGAGTGAGGGAGGATTGACGCATTTTTTGAGTCGAAAAAGTCAAGTGTTTTGGCAGACGTGTGCGACGCCGCATTGTCGTGGTGCCTGAGAAGGCGTCGGATTCCTGACTTCGGTCGCTTGTCACACCAAGCTGATATTACTGTTGGAGCACAAACTGTCACATACCATTCGGAGTTCATCGTTCTTTGATTCTCTAGCACTACAGTAGCAATATGATCCGTTTTGCTGAAAAACGAGGAGACCATTTGTTTCTGTGTGCTTCGTGCACGGCGACATTTCGTTGGAGTTGTCTCATCTTCAAAGCACCATACAGTCGTATGTCACTTTGTTTCGGGATCATAGTTATAAAGCCATGTTTCATCACCAGTCAGCATATCATACACATTTTTTTTCTCGCCACCGTCGAATTTATCTATCATGAATAGGCACCAATCCAACCGACGGTCTTCTGCTCATCGGTAAGTTTGTGCGGCACCCATCTCAAACAACATTTACGGAGAGAAAGGTGGTCGTGAATTATGGTTTGCATTGCTGCTGATCCAATTCCCTGTTCTCGCTCCAGCTCTACATACATAATTCGTTGGTTTTCGCGAATAAGTTTTTCGACTGCACGAACGTTTTCTTCTGTGACCGCGGTTGGCAGCCGACCTGTCTTCGCTTCATCTTTGAGACATCCCCGTCCTCTTTTAAATTCAGCAAACCAATTAAATACTGTTGTTCGTGAGCAACCAGACTCACCAAAAGTAGTAGCCAAAAGTTCAAAACATTCTTGAGGCTTGAAACTTTTTTATAGTCATAATAAATCATAGCGCGACAATCACTTCGACTGAGCTCCATTGCTGCAAGCGAATTCTCGGCAGATTCTCGGAAAAATGATGCTCATCCAAATAAAAAAAAAGAAATGATGTGCGTTCTATTTTCAGATATACCAACAAACAACCAGCCTATAAGATGATGTATAACTTGCCAGTGTCAATCAAAGGAATAAATAGTATCTAACTTCTTTTGGCATGCCCCTCGTACATTCACCTTCCATGTGATTTGAAGATTCTTGTTTAAGACGTTCAGTAAAGATTCCTTGACAAAAACATTGATAGAGATTGTGTACCATACACCAAGGTTCTATATTTACACAATCTAGTTTTAATACAGAGACTGACAAGAACTTACGTTCATTTTGTTCACCTTTTAAACCGCTATTGAAAAATTCAGCGTACCTTTTTGGAACTTTTAAGTTTCTTCGTTTTTCTTGAGTTACCACAACAGTTTGGTGAAATTTTTTCTCTTCTTTAGCAAGCTTTGAAGTAATTTTGTTGTCTAAATTAATTAGTCCCGGTATCAGATCTAAACTGTTTCCATCCAAACTACTTAAAGCCTTGTATCTCGAGAAATCACATTTGTTTTCGATTTATAAATTAATTTACCTGAAAATAAAGGTATACTAGTAAAGATGAATTTATATTCGCCAGGAGACTAGAATATAGCTCCTCTGTAGTCAAGCATAGCAGTACTACTATAGTCAACCTTATACTGAGATGGTTAAGGCGTCTATACTTCGTCATGTGTGTGTAGATTCCTTTATTTGTTCGTCATATAGTAAAATCATAGATGGCCGAGAGATAGCCTTAATAACGTTGAAAATTATTCCGAATCCAGGAAGTATGTAGATCTTATAGCTTTATTGCTGAAGTTTGTTTCTAAAAATAAAGGACATCTTCAAGCTTTTATAAATTTTAAGACAAGTAGAAAAGGTCTTGGTTCAACAGAAATAGTCCAGAATTTGGTCTAGTTGAGTACCTACTTAGCCCATACTATGGATCTGGGTCAGGTAAATAGCGAGAAGCTACCTTTTTGGTAAAAATGCCATACAAAATTACAAGACTTACCTACTTCTTTTTTGCACAAGAGAACAAATAAAATGTTCATGTTGCTATTTTAGTCAATATAATATCCGGCACAGACATAGCCTTAAATATTATTCTAGATCCAAAATCATGGAAACCATTTTTATATCTAAGTTTATTTGAGAGATTTTTAGAAAATGGATAAATTTCTAATGTAGATATTGGTACTTATCTGACTTGCCTTAAATATAACAAAGACGATTGTATTACAGAAGTTTTTTACAATTTTGACTAGATAGAAGTTCTCTATTGAATAGTAAACAAAATGACTGTACGCTGAATATGAAAGTCTAAGTTTTTTACTTGATAGTTTTGTCATATTAACCTAGCAACTTTAAATTGAGTACTACAAGCAATATCTACTCGTAAGAAAATAATTTTAACTGAAACAGCTAGTCACTACTTGAGTAGATCTGTTAAGAGGCTGAATCATTGAATGGGACATGGTGCTGCACGAGTGATTTCAATGTTTAGGGACGCTCTGGATTTCTTGTTGGTTCTTTACCAGAGTTGTGTAGTCAGGGAACCAACATAGGCGCGTAAATTTAAAAATAAATAAATAAATCTTAAATTTAGAATTCAAAAAAAATATATATCCCCTAAAAAAAGTCAAGGGGGTATTCCACATCCAAGGGAAGGTACTTCTGAGGAGTTGCTAATATGGCTTACCTTGAGTTTCTATTTTATTGACCAGATAATCACAGATGTAAGAATTTTACTCACTGTCCTATGGGCTTACTTGAAGATTGCCGACTAAAGAAGTTATTTTTCGTATAGAAGTATCTATCGAGTAATAAGTTTTACGACATACATAAAGGTCAGCTGTTAAAATATTATTCAGCTTTGATCATCAATAAATTATTAAGTTTCAAACTCAGAAATACCTCATCTCATCCATCCCCAATTATTGGTAGTGGTTATTAAAAAAAAATAATAAAGTATTTTATTCATAACATTAGTTTAACATAGTAAGTTCACAGTTGTATAGCCTCTTAAGAAGCTGACTGGCGCAGAATTGCTACAGAGATTTAATTCACCTTTTTATTATTTGTAATATTGATGAATTTCATATATTAGCTTAACTGACAAATAGTGAAATTTCTAATCGGAACATTTTACTATCTAAACCTACGAATTTGGTACAGTTTTACAGTTTCAATTCCAAGTTCCTCATGCATTTCATATGGCCCAACATAAACATAGTTTTCTCTTGGATCCGGTATTGCGTATATTCCAAACTGGGGGCTCTCATTATCTACAGCAAATTTTTGAGACGACAACCTGACAGTTTTTCCTGAAACTCGGGCTACGTTAATGGCTTTTATAGTACTGTCATACTTTACAAAAAAACCCTATGCTATAGAACTGAATCTCACTAAAGTCATAGTTTATGGTCATGGCAAACCATTTCGATTTTTCATTCAAGTTATTACTATTATTCTTAGGTTTATCACTTTCAGGACTATTTGCAGCACTGTCTTGCATGATGTTTTGCTGTTCAAGCTCCGACTTATCCACCGTAACAGGATGATCTATATTATTATCTGATAGTTCAGCGTCGGATTTTTCTTTTAGTTTCGTAACTGAACCAATCAACTCCCAACAATCGGTGAAACCACACATAATATAAAAATTGTCTTTCAAATCAAAAGTATCTTGCAAAAGATTTCTCACTGTGATTGGATACTTTTTAAGATCTTCAAATTTAATTTTGTCAACATCAATACAGTTTGCAAAGAAAGGCTTATTCAAATCCACCGCCATAAATATACGATATGGTTCATCTTTAGTTACGATAAAGTAGTTTTTCCGTTTGTTGTATCGGTCTAATATTACTTCCAAAGGGTAAAGAGCAATTTTTCCAGCCTTCGGAGCTTCCAAGGAAATACTTTTGTTACGATTTTGTTCTGAGCGCTGTTTATAATGTTTATAGTTAGCTTCAAGCCAAGACACCAATTTAGCTTTGTTTGGGAAATGTTTCGAAGTTTCACTTGAACTGTTGCTTGGTGACTGATTCAGATTATGTATTAGTACATCGGATTCAGTGCAACCAGATGGTTCTTTTAGAGTTTCAAGGTCGACCTCATCTTTATCGTTACTGATATAACTCATCATTTTGCTATGAAGTCTTACATCATTCTTTTCCATTTCCATTATTATTGCATTGGTTTCCTTGTAGTGTTTGTCACTAAACTTTCTCCGTTTATACGGTTTCGTTCGAGCACACGACGGTGCGCGATACGAAAACGACGTTTCGTCGTATACTCCATCAGAGGAAGAACTATATCGATTACTTCTGTGATTATCATGATTATATTTCTCATGTGTCTTCTTTCCCGCTGATTTGAAGTTATTTAAAATATTGCTGTTAGTATTGTCGGATTCTATTAACAAATCATTAGATAGATCAATATATTCACCTTCCATGTGATTTGAAGATTCTTGTTTAAGACGTTCAGTAAAGATTCCTTGACAAAAACATTGATAGAGATTGTGTACCATACACCAAGGTTCTATATTTACACAATCTAGTTTTAATACAGAGACTGACAAGAACTTACGTTCATTTTGTTCACCTTTGAAACCGCTATTGAAAAATTCTAGGTACCTTTTTGGAACTTTTAAGTTTCTTCGTTGTGATTTTAACATTATACTTTTTTCTTGAGTTACCACAACAGTTTGGTGAAATTTTTTCTCTTCTTTAGCAAGCTTTGAATTAATTTTGTTGTCTAAATTAATTAGTCCCGGTATCAGATCTAAACTGTTTCCATCCAAACTACTTAAAGCCTTGTATCTCGAGAAATCACATTTGCATTCAAACATGCAATCAACTCTTCCACAGTGTGTTTTTATGTTATGTCTAAATTCCAAAGAAGAGCATATACATCCCAAGGCGCAAAATGCTTTATTGCATGGAAGCATTTCTTTTTCAATATCTCCTGAATCAGATAGTCTTATAACAGTAACATCTAGTCTCTCTAGTTCGTTATATTTTCTCTTTATTTTTTCCTTGATTACAGTAGTGCTATTCACCATTTCAACCTCATCAGGTTTTGTATCCCTTGGTTCATCGATTCCAGTGTACTGTAATGCAATCATGGGCACCGACTTGACAAAAATGTTGGGGGGGCCAAGTTACATAAAAAAACAAGGTTTACAAATCATATCTTATTTAATTTATCTCATAATTAATTCGTTGACGAGAGGTCTGAGGTCTAAACTACCCAGAACAGTTTGATGGGTGTTCAAAACTGCGATGTTGTCGAGTCTCTGGGCGTCATAGCAGACAGCAAGTAAGTTTTCAATCTACGAAGAGCACTGAATGATCTTTCAGCTGACGCTGTGATTACTGGTACAGTTCGTAAGAGTTTAATGCATTTAGATACTTCAGGAAGTAACTGGCGTACTGTAAAAACTTCTTTACATCATGTAAAGTGTTGAGTTTTTCTTTCCTTTGTATGGAAATATCGCGAGGCTTTAAACGGCCGCTTTTGGCATAAGTTGAAATTTTAGCTCATCAATGACGTTCTCTATGAAAACTATGCTATTTAAAATAGCTCATTGCTATATCTACGCATTTATTGAGCAGATTTTCAATAATTGTTCTAGTAAGTAAATAATGTTTTTTTTTCTAAAGTGGCATAACTTTCGCGGCATAAAGTTCGTACGGCGGCGCCCCTCACCCCCTCAATCTATTATTTCTACGAACAATGCAACTTTCAAAAAAGTTTTCTAGGCTTTTGTCTTTATTATTAATACAAAAGGGTCAGTTTCGGTTATTGAATTTTGAACAACTCGTTTTAGCGAGCGTCGGCGGGACGCTGGTTTTAATTCAGTCTCAGCAAAAGTAAGGACACAGGACATAATTTTGTTTGGGGGGGCTCAGCCCTACATTGTGGGGACTTGGGCACCCCCGGGCCCATTGATGTCGGCGCTAGTGAATGCAATCGGAATAAATACACACTACTTTAAGAATATCTATGATTAGCAAATGGTTTTGATATTTGGTTTGTATGAACTAGGATTGCTCCGCCGGCCTCCTAAGAAGGTTTATTGTATGGGGACCTCCGTCGGGTATTAAGGCGTATGACCACGCTAAATAACTCGATGTGTGTCGGTACAAATTTCAACGGAAACGACATTGAAATAATGTTCATTTCAGCGTGCCTTGAAAGGTGGCTGTTACGACAACCACTGCGTCTCCGGCTAGCGCAAAATAGGAGAAAATAATACTTTTCACATGGACGCCGTGGACGAAAAAAAAATTGAACTTGAATTTTTTAGATCTAAAAATTTCCTATAATTTGGTGAAATAATGATTAAAATCGCTTTAAGCGTTTGAAAGGAGTAAGAGAATTCTTGTGTTAATCATGTGAAACTTTCGATGACTTTCGATTTTTTTTGTCAAAACTTACAATAGAAAAATTGTTCATGAAACTTAAAATTTATTTTTGACTCTATAATGCCTAGTTATCATATATTTTTATGAAAGTTTTTGGACCACCCGTGTGAGAGGAGTAGGCCTTCAAAGACAGGTCCAAATTGCAGTTGGCGTATCCATTCGCCTTAATTGACAGCGGCCATCGCAACACGTATTGTGTGAAAATTTCAACTGGCTACCATAACGATTGATGCTGAAGACCCCTAGAGCTGACAGACAGACGGACGACGGACAGGGGAGGCTTGATAATAACTTATAACTGTCGCGTGTATAGCGACGTTCTAGGGTTCTGGGTTGTGACTGGTGTCAAGTGAAATGCGGAGTACACGTTAGATTTTAATGTCACTATGGAAAACAGTTGAATGCCAGCGGCGCGCGCGCGGCCTCATTAGCTGACGGTCATAGCTCGACTTCCCGCTCAACGGCGCGGGGGGTGAGGTCAGCATTCAACGGCGCGGGCGTCCGAGAGGTGGCGTGGTCGCGGAGAGCCACGAACGCAGTCGAGTCTCTCCGAATAACGGCTAACTTAACGAAAGCGAGACGGCACTACGCCTCTCGTATAGAGGGAGTTCACGGCGAAGGTCACACGCTACATAACTTATTATTATTAGTAATAAGGTCCCGTTTGGCACACTTCAGGTACGGAACCCTAAAATAGCTATGTAGTAAATTATATTCTTACTTGCATACCCCAGAGTTTACCGTCTGAGAAACGTTATTTATTAGGTTTATTTTTTGACAAAAGCAATTAAAGAACAGGCCGATCTCTGTCGAATATTGATAATTTTTATGATCGTCGAGTGTTCGTTTCTTACGAGATCCCAATAAAGTTTTAATTATTTATGTATTATAAACAGCCAGCCGCATGGCCGGAGAAGGGCTATGTATAAAATAAGTTACGACTTTACGACAATACACTTACAACATGTAGGTATGTAAAACAAGTCTCTTTACTTAGTTTCTTTCAACTTACAAAGTAAGAATTCCTTGAAAGAAAGTTTCCATCGTCAATATCGTATTAATCTCCTTTGACGTGTAAGTTGACCTTTTAGGCAGGTCCGAGCCTTTTTGTATTTGTTAATTTCCATTTTCTCGTCGCCAGTTTTAAATATGCAAGAAAACTATTTTATTCCGTAATATCATTGTAACAAATTTATTTACATAACGTGACAGATGTCTCATTTGAATTTTGAAAAGAATCGAGCATAGAGATCTATCAATTCAAAAATAAGAAAAACAATCACAAGTTGTGACCTCACCTCGCTTGGTACCTCAATCCGAATTGTTTTTCTTCTGCGTAGTAATTGTAGAGCAGAGTAGCTACGCCGCGTAGCAATTATAAGCCGTTCGTCTGTGGAATGATTTACCCACGAAGATACGTATATCGCCTTCACTGGCGATATTTAAAAATAATTTAAGATCACATCATGAAGTTTCTTTAGGTTGGTAGTCTCACTTCATCACTCAGTCTTTTGATATTTTTATATATAGTATATTAAGTAGTTATTTTTTATTTATTTGTATGTATACGATATGTATGTATATTAAGTCCGGGTTGGATTTAGTATCGTTTGGCAGTTGTATGGGGGTAAAAGTGGTTAAAGCTGGTAGAGGTGGGGTCCCCGATTATAACGCTACCACACTTATTAAAAGGTAATGCACATTTTTTGAGAAATTAAGTCAAATTTTATAGTCCACTTTTAACACAATGACAAACAAAACACCGCTAAACCAATCTCGAAAGCATTGTTGTTGTTGAGTGGTTGACTAAGACTTTTATGATATATGACACTACATCCGTGTGGCACTTTTATTTACCACTTTATTTAAGTCCAAGTAGGTACACTATTTACGATAAAAAACAAAACACTTCTGCAATTTAACTCAGACACAAACGTAAACAAATAACGTGCGGCAACAAATGATTGACATTTAAGACGTCAACCAATCAGAGACGATCTCTTATTGAACGCGCTGACCGACCAATCAGCGTTCTTATTTCATAACAGCCAGCGTTTCGTTTCGCAATATTGCTATAGTAACGAGTATTTTCGCAAAAATCCTGACTTTGTCCAGTAAGATTTGATAATTTTTCGCCTATGTCTAATTATCCGCGTTTTCGCAAAACCCCTAGGATTTTCGCGAAGATTCGATTTATCAAATCATCCTACGACATATACATATCAAACAAAAAATATATTGTGTAAGTTTAGTTGGTTAGAAGTATATTATATATTAGGCATTATGTATATTCACTTTATGTGAAATTTTATACCAAATTTTGATTTAAAACCACTTACAATGAATGTACAAAAGAGATGTATAATACAATCAATTTCCAATCATCTTGAATTAAACGCATGCTGGATACCTTATCAAAATAGATACTTTGATTAGTACCGAATTTGAATATGTTATACGCTGCTCCGTTTACTCTGGATATAAAGATGGTAATTAGCATTAAAACCATGGTGAGAAAATTGAATTTTTGAAAGGTCGTCGTCTTGTTTCTTGCGGTGGTCGCTGGGTCTCTTGATCATCAGTGGGTAGAAGTGACAGCTTTGTGATAGGCCTCTTCATGATACCACTTTTTGTTTTTATGTGAATTTATTAATTGAAAATATAATAAATAAAGGCGATATCTTTGATGGTTACAGATAAAATATTGTGTGCAACTGAACATAATTAGACATTGGGACACTCGTGCTAAATGATTACGAAACTCGCTTCGTCGTTCCACAAGGGCTCGTGTCAAACTGTCTCAAATTATGTTACAGTTGCACAAAATACTATTTACAAACTTCAAAAGAAAACCATATTTTCTGTTTTTTTTTTTTTTCTAAGGAAGTGGGGGACTATAACCATTTTGAGTTGAGCTGATAATGGTGAGCCGACTCCTAGAGATCATTGTTTAGGGAAGAGAGAAGCAAAGTCAGTGTAGTTTTTCTAAAACTTTCAGCAGGTGAATTTAAATTTATGCTTTCTCTTTTCTAGGATAGTAAGCCGAATGTTTATTATTCGATACGTCGATCAGTTTCGATTCTTCAGACACAATATAAATCGAATTCAAAGTTTCATTATTCGAACAGCTAGACGATTCCTATTGATATGTAGACGGTGTGATGCATAAAATGCAGGAACGAGTTAAATATGTGACGTTTTTACACCCTTCACGTGTTTCATTTAATGTAAATTAACCTGATAATTCAATAATTTTCCTGACGTTTTTCTAAAGGTTTCATGTTAGGCAGCGCGATTTTCACCTGTTTTCTGTACAAATATATTGAAACTCAATAAATTATAATAATTTCAAGCAATTATTCATCTGTTTCAAATATTCCTGACAAATTTATTCCTGATTTCCTGAAGAGGGCCAAAATTCCTGACATGTCAGGAAAATTCCTGTCATCTGGTAAGCCTACGCGTGACGCCACTAGTTGAATCATAAGTGCGAGGAGCGTGACGTACTGTTTAATCGCAAAAACATCGTGTCGCGCTCCTTGCACCTGTTTTTCAACTACAGAAAAGCCACTGAGTGATGGCGCCTATGACGTTTAAATGCCTACATAGTATCGTAATTATTTATAAGCAATTGTGAATTAAAAAATGTAATACTTCATTGTTGATAGTGATGTACTACTTGTTTCGGTTATTATTTTTCGATTTGAATGTTGCTTTATTGTGCAATAGAATTCGTATAGAAACGAAATTTTTTTTTTAATGTTTCTCATTTTTTATAGATCGTGTTTGAGGTCGCCAAGTTACGCAACAATATTTATTTAAAAACAAAACAATGACGAAGTTAAACTAAACGAAAATAAATGATAGTAAAATACATTTTTCGATTTAGATATTTAAACATCTCTTGGGGGCCCCGGGGCACTACACCGCATAGCCCTCCGATAGCTACGCCACTGGTTTTGGTACATTTTGCTTTTGTATCATTATGTTGAATGTTAAATGACGTGTCTAATGTTGAGTAAACTCACACTTGATTTTTATTTTTAACCGAAATTTGAAATGTACCTCATCACTAAATGCAGCTGTCATAAGTGCCATCACTCAGTGGCCCTACCTTAAGTGGCCAGTTTAGACCTAACACTTTTAAAATTCCCAAAGACAAATAACCGCGCAAATTAAAAAAATTACAATGACATGATAAGACAACAAAAATACCAAAATACATAAAATATGTAAAAGAAGGTACAAAAGAAGGTAACAATTGGCAGCCCTATCACTTATATCGATTTCTTCCAGACAAGCTTTTGGTGGAAATAAATATCCCTATTAATTGTGATATTGAGAATTGAGAGGGTAAAGTCAAACATAAGAAAAAAAAAAACAATTCCATTCAAAATCCTTTATTGCACTCAAAAAAAAAAACGTATTACAAGTAACAATAATCTGACAGTTTAAGAAAAATGCAAGCTTATCTCTGAAAGAGATTTCTACCAGCAAAACCTTGGTGATAGAAGCAATTAAATAAAAAGTGAGAATTTAATCTGTGCACACAAAGACAAAAAACCGTTTAAAACTCATTAGTTCATTAACTGCAATACGTATCAATAAAATAAATAAATACTTAAAAATAATATAAAAACTTATATAAACTATAAAAAAAAATGTTATACAAAATAATTGTATACAAAATAATTATCAATAGTATACAATTGCAATATTAATAATATACAATTATTGTACTCACATAAAGGAAATTATCACAGAAAATGCTCTTTAATTCTCTTCTTACCAATAACTACGATGATGTTTATTTTTATTGTAAAATTTTGTATCCAACTAGTTCTTTTACAAACTTAAGCTGTAGCTTATAAAAGGTAAAAAAAAATGAGTAGTTATACACTAAAAGTTGTCATTGTCGTAATTATCAGTTAAATTCTATTCTCAATACCAATTTTCATGGTTTTAACTACAAAACTAATGAATTTCCGATAGAAAATTTGACCGCCTATTTTTCGAAAATTCGGCCTTATTCCTTTTCTAATTATAAAGGAAACCTCTGTGCAAAATTTCAGCTTTCCAGGTCCAAGGGTTTGGGTTGTGCGTTGATGAATCACTGAGTGAGTGAGCCAGGAGTTTTCTTTTTTTATGTATTGATTGATGATACTAGCTCCACCTAGCGATAGAATGCAACACCAACTTAACTAGTTTGACACGTGACTGCACACACGCATACGAAAGCCTAATACAACTAAGTAGTAATGCGTTATTATTAGTATAGATGGAACCAGGTTACTAGGTTACTTATACAATCATACTGTGACTCAATAACTAAAATATTATAATAGATTATATACGCTAATATTATGTATATTCAGAAGAACTGCGGTACTAACTTCGGATTTGAATGAGTAGGTACATACTTTGGCAATTCTAAGTTTTACGCAAACTAAATTATCTAATTATCTTTGAAAAATAGACTAGGATAGGGTATAGCTATGTAGAGGTGAGCCAGTATAAAATAGCCTAATAAGGACACTTATAGTTTAAGGATATTTTACATATCTATAGAATAAGAGAGTTACCATATGAGCATTTCTCAAAAAATTTGCTACTAATTCAAAAACTTGTCCAAAATGAAAATATCGTAAATATATGTATATAACATAAAAATCTGATAATTTATTATGTTTAGATTGATAATATTGGTATAGCACGTATGTGATTTCACCGTTTCAGTGATAAAATTGTGAAAATCCAATTAGGGGGTGAAAAAAAGCGTCCTATTTTGTTACTACTTATTTGGTGAAAATTGGATAAGTTATTGTAGATATACCAGTAGGAAACATTGTTTCTTTAAATTCATGATTATACTTTTAATAATTTCAGCAAAAATATCCCTTTAAATAAAAACATATTTACGAAAACTCTGCAATAATTATTTTTTGTTACCATTGGTACAAACATAAAGGCAAAAGTTTTTATTTTATGAAAACCAAAATTAATTATAGAAAGATAATATTATTTATCCCGACATGTTTCTATTTTTCATTATTAACGATCATTTTTAGGTGTTTTAAGTCAATTAAAACCCAGGAAAATTCAAAATTAATGTTGATTAATTTTGGGACAGTAACAAAATAAGAGTAACAAAATTCCTTTTTTGTTACCTTTTTTGCTACTTTTGTTTGAATTCCTTTTTTGTTACCTAACTTTCCTCTTATACATTACTATGCCAAAGTAACAAAAGAAGAAGTAACGAAACGAGAATAATTTATGTTTTAAAATTTATTCATCACAGTAAAAACAATAACTGTTTTATTTAAATTCAACTCGAATGTAGCTTAGAATATTCTCTTTCAAAAACCAACAATGGTTTTATGAGATATTAACAATTTACCTGTAAAATCTGGTAACAAAAACTGAACAGAAATTGAGCAATAGTAGGCACGTGTACACTCTAAGACGCCATCCAGCAGAGAGAGATTGCTCAACAAAATGGCATACTGAAATGTCACGTAGAGTGTTGCCAAAAACTAAAAATATCAACTTATTGGTATATTTCACAAAAGTAATATGCTAAAATTGGTAACAAAAGAGGATGTCACTTTTTGAAACTTTTCTGGGACAAGATTAAAATGTGTTTTTTGAAAAAATAATGCACTAGTCTCTTCTCAAAGATAATATGAAATGAACCCCGACATAATGATTAAGCAATTAAAATCAAAAAATACGTAGGATGCTTTTGAACTTTCCGAAATATTAGCGATCAAAGTATCAGTAAGTCGTATGGGACACGTGACTTTTCATACATTAAAATTTGGGAATGTTTTTTATTTACTTAATTTTAATTAATATATAATTATTTTAGACATTCAGTATTTTTTTTCGTATTCAAAAATAAATAAAGAAAACCACACCGTCTACAGTTAAATACTGTTAGACCATTTTGTACACAATAATGATAAATAACTTTGTGGGACAGCAAAAAAATCAAGTTACGAAAAAAAATGAGAAATGCTCATATATACCTAGATAGAAAAGATTTTCATTGAAGGCATCAGGTTGTTATGTATGAAATAGATGAACAGTAGTCTTTTCTTACGTACAAGTATACCCCTCTATTGGTGGTCAGTAGGGATTTACAAATATTGTATCCATTTTGTAAGTTTGAGAAGCAAACTATTTTGAAAAGTAGGATAATTAAGTGGAGTGAAGTCTGAAAAATAAGATTATAGATAGATATAAGGATAAATGATATGAATTGGATTTATTATATTGGGTCTTGGATATTTATATTGAATGCTTGTGTCGCCACATAGTTTCTTTTACCTAATTACTAGGCGAATATCTGAATTGATTGATATTTTACTAGCTGATGTAATACTGATTATAATAGTAGGTAAATACATAAACTGAATAAGTACCCACAATATCGCACACGCATGTACGATCCTCTTTCTTATAGCCTGACCTGATTAACTGAATCTGATTACTGGTCTTATAGTTGGGGGGAATCTCACATCCTCACCCCTGTGGCCTCCAACCTCCCCTACAGCCACCCCATGCCTCGCTTGCAGGGATTCTCCTGCTACTATTCTTTAACCTCTACCCGCAGGCAGTCCGACGCATCGGTTCTGACAACTAGGGCTTTTCCCTCTGATACTGAATATTTATTGACCCCTGCCCGCAGGCAGTCCGACGCATCGGTTCTGATAACTAGGGCTTTTCCCTCTGATACTGAATATTTATTGACCCCTGCCCGCTGGCAGTCCGACGCATCGGTTCTGATAACTAGGGCTTTTCCCTCTGATACTGAATATTTATTGACCCCTGCCCGCTGGCAGTCCGACGCATCGGTTCTGATAACTAGGGCTTTTCCCTCTGATACTGAATATTTATTGACCCCTGCCCGCTGGCAGTCCGACGCATCGGTTCTGATAACTAGGGCTTTTCCCTCTGATACTGAATATTTATTGACCCCTGCCCGCTGGCAGTCCGACGCATCGGTTCTGATAACTAGGGCTTTTCCCTCTGATAGGTAAGTACACTGAATATATATTGCTGTGTCACTTACCTCTACTCCACTGTCCACGCACACAGTTACCCTTTTTACTGTCCAGGCGGCGACTGACGGCGTGCGCGCCCGCGCTCTCTCCCCCGCCTCGTCCCGCGCTAGCCTATAGCTACCTAGAGGTTTCGCATTCGCGACATTCCCCACGAGGAAGAAAAAAATAATAATAATAATGAGTAGAACACACTGATTGTAACTGATTAGAAATTTAATAATAGTTCTAGCACTCATATTATTACATCTGAATCACTATTCTACTGTTCAAATAGTCTTATCATTAACTGTGACGTCCACTGCTTAATCTTCTCCCTGGCTTTGACTGCTGTTGCCCTAGTTGGTCGCTTATTGATGTCTGTTGTTGCCGCTTCCGGCATCTTTTGTTCATTGTTTATTACAGGTACCTCACGTTGACCTTCGTCTGAATCCGAATTAGGTCTTATTGACTGATCAATCTGATTGACCGCCTGTCCCATCTCTGGTACTTCGGAATTTTCGTTAACTCTAATAGCATGATCATTTGGCACTGATAATGGTACTGTATTCTGATCATCGTCTAGTTCAAGTGGATAAAGATGGCCTATGGAGCGTGTTAACATTTCTCCTTCAGGTAATTTTACTTTGGCCACTCTTATCTGTCCATCCAAACCCTTAAGTAACTCTGATATCTGGCCCACCTTCCAATGGACTCTATTCCCATCTGATTTTATCTGCACGGCCTGCGCCATTCTGGGTACAATATTTACTACAACCCGCGGTTGCTTCTGTCTGTTGCTCCGCTCACGAAGACTGGTCAAATACTGATTGGTAAACATCTTTGAGAATTCTGATAGGATAATCTGACCACGTTTCCAACCTTCAATCAGATTGGACTTGGTTGCAGTAGCTGATTCTAAAAAATCGCGATCAGATATCTGAGTGGTTACTGATCCACCTACACGTAAAAAGTCAGATGGAGTCAATACGTGTTCTAACTCAGCACCTACTGTTGTCAAAGGTCTAGTATTTACAACGGCTTCAAGTTCTTTAATTATAGTACATAGCTGGTTGTGATTTATGAGATGTTTGTCCAATGTCCTCTTAAGACTGTGTTTTACTACACCTATCAGTCGTTCATAAAACCCTCCGAACCATGGGGCTAATTCAGGAATAAACTTCCATCGCACATTGTTCTGTATGCAATAATCAGAACTCAACACATCACCGGTTAGTTTAAACTGAGTAGCGTTATCTGATATAATTTGCTGTGGTAGGCCTCTTACTGCGACAAATCTCCGTATCGCGAGTAAACATTTTTCAGCTGAACAGTCTTTGACCACTTCCATGTGAATAGCTCTAATGGTCAAGCAGGTAAACAGGCACACCCAGCGTTTTTCCTTAGTGGCTTCTACAAAAAGGGGGCCGAAATAGTCAAGACCCGTAAAAGCGAAAGGTAGACTGAGATTCACTCTCTTTGCAGGTAAATCGGGAATCGGTGGTAGTTTGAAAGGTCCATCACCGTATTTGACACATTGCTGACACTTTCTGACGACTTTCTGAACCGTCGCCCTCCCATGTGGAACCCAAAACTTCTGTCTTAATAAGGCTAAAGTATGCGAAACGCCTACATGGTAGTTTTTAAGGTGTAATTCGGTTATGATTGTATGTGTAAACTCTGAATTCTTTGGAAGCAATATGGGCTCCTTCTGATTATTTGTCCAGTCTGTCATTGAGTCATCTCAATAATCCGTCCTGATCTTTGTACAACTGGAGTGTTCTTGATAAGTCTGTTGTGATACCTTCGACCTCTTTAGGAAAGTATTCGGCTTGAATATTTAGTATCTTCTTAGTTTCGTCATCTACAGGATGTTCGTTACTGTCAACTGCCATTGGTTCCGTTCTATCTAAATTTGTTTCAGTTGTATTATTCTGAGTTATATTTGTAAGACCATCCCCGGCCAAAAAAGTTTCAATCTGAACATTATCTGAGCTATGAGATTTTAGCCATAGTTCCGAACTTTCTGACAAAAAAACCGGACCCTTGAGCCATCTATGATACGAGTCTACACGCTGCGCCCTAGTACCTACGTCTGACGGATTGAGTTTAGTCGGCACATATCTGATCTGTAGGACTTTATTTTGCTTTTATCTCATTAATTCTACGCGAAACAAATGGCGGAAGCAATTTTTCTGATCTAGACCAACTCAAAACGATCTGACTATCAGTCCATAAAATTTGTGCTTCGACCCTGAGACGCAAAAACTTCATTACGTAGTTAATAAGTCTGCAACCTATAAGTACTCCCATCAATTCTAATCTTGGAATCTGTAAATTACTTTGTTCCTTTAAAGGGACTAATCTAGACTTGCCAATAACAAAACTGACAATATTATTAGTGCCTAAGGAACTGCGTATATAAACTACCGCTGAGTACGCTTCCATAGACGCATCCGTAAAACAATGAATTTCATGTTTTATGTGATCACTGTCGTCGTTTCTATTTAAACTTTGCGCGTAATATCGATTTACATGAATTTCTTTTAGATAAGAAAACTTGGATGCCACCTGGCGCCATTCGGTAAGTTGATCATCACTTAACTTATCATCCCACTTGTTTTTCAGCTTCCATAATTTTTGAAAGAATAGTTTTGCTGGGAGCATCACAGGCACTGCAAGACCACAAGGATCGTATACTGATGCAATCATCTTTAAAACATCTCGTTTTGACTGTACCATGTCTAAATCATTATTGTTTAGGTTAGACTTCAAATAAAGATGGTCATCATTTAAGTCCCATATTAAACCTAACACTTTCACTCTTCTACGACCCTCTGTCCGAAGTTTGTCTGGAATGTGAGTCATAAGCTCTTTAGAATTTGAATTCCATTCGCGTAAGTACATCGACAAGCAATCAAATGATTGTCTTGATGCTTCGTATAGGTTAAGTGCGTCTGAGGTTGTCTTTGCACCTGTAACTATATTATCTACGTATATATCTTCCGCTATTTGTTTCATACGGACGTCATTTGACCGCGTCAAGTGAAGTCTGATAGTGGCGTTCAAAAGAAACGGACTTGATATAACACCGAAAGGAACTCGACAAAAACGTAAATGCACAATATTGTCTTGAGTAGCTTCGCGACTTATGTTTTTATCTCTGAGTTATCTAACCGCCTTATCAAACTATTGAGGCGACCCAAAGCTAACCCTAAATTATTGGAAAGATCCGGTGGAAATTCATTCCAAGGCCATTTAACATGATATCTATTGTCCTTGTACTGAACAGTTTCATTAAACTGTTTTACTGCCTCTTCATCGCGAGTCGTTTTTGGAGAGTCTGTAATACCTAAAGATTCAAGGTCCCACAATTTTTTAACATCTTTTAACTTTAATGGTAGGTCAGGTTCGTTCAGTTTGTTGTCAAACACTTCATTTGACTGAAAATAAGTCAACACGGTTAACTGATCCGAGTTGTCATTGACTTCGCAAATTTTGCCTGACCACACCCAG
This sequence comes from Ypsolopha sequella, assembly GCA_934047225.1. Classification (NCBI taxonomy): domain Eukaryota; kingdom Metazoa; phylum Arthropoda; class Insecta; order Lepidoptera; family Ypsolophidae; genus Ypsolopha; species Ypsolopha sequella. Next base: position 284,616 of record CAKOHE010000016.1, on the reverse strand, counting down.
CCAAAATCTGAATTTACTAAGAAAAGATCCTTAGACACCGTAATCTTTTCATGCGACATGAATGAATGATAATAGTCATTACCTATAAGTATGTCTATTTTGTCCCCACAAGATCCATCATCCGCTATGACAACGGAAGATACCCAAGGTGGCTTATTAAACACCGGTGCTCTTACACTATTCGTAATGTGAGGTACAACATTAGCATGTAAAAGCCGTGAGATACCCGTACGAGTTGTGATTTTAAAACTCACTACTGAACTTTCAATCTGATGTGGTGATTTCGCGCCAAACGTAAATATCGACAAGTTTAATTTTTTGGCAATGGGTAAATTTAGTTTATTAGCAGCGCTACCGCAATCCAACAAAATTCTGCCTTGTAGTCGTGTAGACCTAGTCTCTGGATTGCTAACCTCCACAAGGCAAGTTTGCAACTATGTTGTGCTAAAATCTGATCGAATGTGTAGGCTATCAGTCCGTATTGCGTTAGCAGATGACTGTTCAAATTTTGTGGGACATAATGCACGATTATGAATGTGAGATTTGTTACAATGTCTACATTTCCTTTTATCCCGGCAATTAGACGCCCTATGCCCTTCACCGAAACAAATGTAGCAACGACTTCCTAGTCGAGATTTTCTCTCATTCAGTGTTTTGTAGTTCATACATTCGTCATTGTAATGATCTTGTTTACAGAATATACACTTACTAAATTTCTTTTTAGATGGTTCACTGGTCCTATCAGAGTTGTCATAAGGTCTTTTGCGCGAGGTTAATTTAGATCTATTGAAAATTTTATCATCAAATCTAGGTTTGTTATTATCCTTTTTAAAGTTTGTGAATCTGCGTTGATTATTTACTTTTCTATTTTCTTCCGACCTAACATGTAAAGAACCTATTGTGAAATTATCTGATCTTTGTTCTCTTTCGACATTAGTCGTATCCATTTTCGTCTTATCCACCGTCGGTTTCTTCAATCTGTTCGATGTTTCTCTAGCCGATATAATATACTCCAAATATTTCCTAATACTGTCAATTGATTCATCTTCTTGTGTCATTTTCAATTTTAATTCATAAATTAGGTCTTCAGGGAACTTTTCCATAATCATAACTCTGAGGTGGTTATGATTGACATCTTCCCCCAGGGAACTAAGTACTCTAAGGTGTCTCTCAATTTCATTAAGAACGTGCCTGCATTCTTTGACCTGATTGGACGATGCTGCTTTCACTCTATACAGCGCTACATAATGAGCATCAATAATAACGCTAGGTTTGCCATACCTTTCTTTTAATGTGGTGACTGCTATGCTATAATTTTTGTTAGTGGTATCTAATCCTTCGATAGCTTGTTTTGCATCACCATCAAGAACCGATTTAAGATACAATAATTTATCGACTTCATTGATGTTCCGGTTATGTACATTCGACGAAAACTGGTCCCAAAATGGGTACCATTTCAGAATTTCCCCATCAAATCTTTGAAGCTCCATTCGTGGCAAGTGACGAGCAAAGTTAATATTACCACCAATAGTAGAATCTGAATCACGGTTTCGGTTATTCCGTCTGACATTAACTTCTACTTCTGATATCAATTCTTCGGCCTGAATTTGAGTTGACGTGTACTGCTTAATTTCGTCAATGTCGGGTTCTGATACTGATTTACAATAATTCTGAATTTCCGCAACGAATCTATCATTGGCACCCTTTAACTTGGACCCACTCAATTCTAATTCATTAAAATTGGCGTCACCGTCTGCAGACTTTTTAAGTTCACACTGAACTAAGTTTATACAAGATAGAAGAGATTCGTAAATTAACTTCAAACGGGTTCGAATGACTTCTTCCATTTTAAATAAGTACCGTACCTATAAGGTGCAAGAGATTGGAACCTTTAGCCTCGTATATTGTAATGTCCAAATCCTAAAACAAAATTTATTATAAATTACACAACTCTCAAATAAGTACCCTAATTTAAAAAATTGTCTAAATAACTGGTCAACCACCAGTGTATTATTTGAATTTAACTTTGCGATACACCAATTCGTTGTTAAATTCAACAGTGATCCTATCGTACATAACAAAGTCAATGGATTATAGTATCTAAATAAATTAGTAGGTATCTGTATTAAGGATAGCCGTACTGCCTTAAGGAAGGCCTAAGCTCCCCCTCTTGTTCTGCCGCCCTGGGCACTTGCCCACTTGACCCTACCGTAAATACGGGCCTAGTCTTTCACGGAATTAACCATTTACTATCGGTAGGTACTTACCTACTTTTAATCGAAACAAATTAGACAATTAATATTTCGGTAAGTATTCAAAACCACCTCTTGCTAAAAAATAACAATTCGTGTTATATTAACACAGCTCTGGTATTAAATTTCTCTTAAAATATCCGCACTAATATCAGCTCAATATTCGGCGTGGCAGGTCTCTTCCCACACTTTGGGAATCGATCCATTCTAAGCTACGCTACGCTTACAACAAATGATATTTTTTAACCACGTGTAATTTTTTTCTACCAGACTCACGGCTACATTCTTTAATAAACAAGAATAGGGAAGTACGTGCCGCTCGCACTCAATACTTAATGTCATTGACCTGTCAATGCTCAATGTACTTATCTATTCTAAGTTTATAGCACAATAAAAAAAAAAAGGTAGGTACCTACGATTCTGTCGTTCGAACTTATTCGAGAAAGTAACAAAAATCATGCTCCGTAAAGAACTAGGTACTTACTTACCTACATTCTTTAAAAATATATTTAGATAGATGGTAGTCTTTATTAGCTGAAATATCGAATTATCGATAGACAAACTTGTCTTTCAAACCTTCCTTAGTTAAAGAACATTATTAAATCGAGAAAAAAATCACAATAAGTAGGTTATAAACGCAATTAAGTACTTAAGTATCATAATTAAGTGTCTGAACTTGAATTCTTTAGACTAATAATGCAACATTTTAATACTTAGGTAGGTAAGTACGTCTTTCTGTCTGATCTGTATTGCAAAAAATACACACGCTTTTATGCGTAGGTACCTGTATCTCAACAATACATACGCTTTTATGCACACCTTCATCTTAACAATACACACGCTTTTATGCGTAGTAACTGTTTTTATGCACCCTTGCAAAAATACGCTTTAATGCGTAGCTGCTTTTATGCACCATTTCATAAATACGATTTTATGCTTCATATTCTTGGACGAATTATTCGATCCCAGCATCTCCACCATGTCGCCACATAGTTTCTTTTACCTAATTACTAGGCGAATATCTGAATTGATTGATATTTTACTAGCTGATGTAATACTGATTATAATAGTAGGTAAATACATAAACTGAATAAGTACCCACAATATCGCACACGCATGTACGATCCTCTTTCTTATAGCCTGACCTGATTAACTGAATCTGACCTCACCCCTGTGGCCTCCAACCTCTCCTACAGCCACCCCATGCCTCGCTTGCAGTGATACTCCTGCTACTATTCTTTAACCTCTACCCGCAGGCAGTCCGACGCATCGGTTCTGACAACTAGGGCTTTTCCCTCTGATACTGAATATTTATTGACCCCTGCCCGCAGGCAGTCCGACGCATCGGTTCTGATAACTAGGGCTTTTCCCTCTGATACTGAATATTTATTGACCCCTGCCCGCTGGCAGTCCGACGCATCGGTTCTGATAACTAGGGCTTTTCCCTCTGATACTGAATATTTATTGACCCCTGCCCGCTGGCAGTCCGACGCATCGGTTCTGATAACTAGGGCTTTTCCCTCTGATACTGAATATTTATTGACCCCTGCCCGCTGGCAGTCCGACGCATCGGTTCTGATAACTAGGGCTTTTCCCTCTGATACTGAATATTTATTGACCCCTGCCCGCTGGCAGTCCGACGCATCGGTTCTGATAACTAGGGCTTTTCCCTCTGATACTGAATATTTATTGACCCCTGCCCGCTGGCAGTCCGACGCATCGGTTCTGATAACTAGGGCTTTTCCCTCTGATACTGAATATTTATTGACCCCTGCCCGCTGGCAGTCCGACGCATCGGTTCTGATAACTAGGGCTTTTCCCTCTGATACTGAATATTTATTGACCCCTGCCCGCTGGCAGTCCGACGCATCGGTTCTGATAACTAGGGCTTTTCCCTCTGATACTGAATATTTATTGACCCCTGCCCGCTGGCAGTCCGACGCATCGGTTCTGATAACTAGGGCTTTTCCCTCTGATACTGAATATTTATTGACCCCTGCCCGCTGGCAGTCCGACGCATCGGTTCTGATAACTAGGGCTTTTCCCTCTGATACTGAATATTTATTGACCCCTGCCCGCTGGCAGTCCGACGCATCGGTTCTGATAACTAGGGCTTTTCCCTCTGATAGGTAAGTACACTGAATATATATTGCTGTGTCACTTACCTCTACTCCACTGTCCACGCACACAGTTACCCTTTTTACTGTCCAGGCGGCGACTGACGGCGTGCGCGCCCGCGCTCTCTCCCCCGCCTCGTCCCGCGCTAGCCTATAGCTACCTAGAGGTTTCGCATTCGCGACAGCTTGGAAGGTTTAATGGGAATTCAGAGTAGTTAGGTTGCTGGTAGATATGAGAGGGTTGGTGAGTGGTTGAAATGTTAACTGAAACATAGGGCGTTTGTAAATTATATTTATATTATTTTTGTGTGAAAATGGGGCGAAAAATTACATGGTGAAGTAGTGGGTTTACAATAGAAAAAAAGATATTGTACTCATCTTGGTTTGTGTTCAAGACTATTGTGATTGTGAAGCAATAATAAATGCTAGACCACTAACATATGTCACAGAAGATACATTAATGCCCATTACTCCAAATTATTTCTTGCAGGGAATACCTAGAAACGACGTCCCAGATTTAGATGTTCTTGACAGAAAGGGCTTGTATGAAAGAGTAAAATATGTACAGAAGGATTTAAGACAAAGATTTAGAACAGAATATCTGGCGCTTCTTGTCCATCAGGGAAAACAAAGCAAAACCAACTTATGTGTTGGAGATGTTGTTCTCTTAGAATGCGATAAAAAACGAGTCGACTGGCCGCTTGGCTTGATATTAGAACTGTATCCAGGTACAGATAAGCACACACGGGTGGCAAAAATTAAGACTGCAAACGGTGAGAGGATTCGTCCCCTACAAAGACTTTACCCGTTAGAGATCACGCATCCTTACATAGAAGTTCTTGAAGTAGATACAGACATAGAAAGACCAATCGATGAAAATGCGCATGTTGAAACTGAGAGACGTACCCGATGTGGACGTGTTGTAAACGTTCCACGAAGACTTGACTTAAGAAGCGTAAGCTCCTAGAGTAGAGCCACTGAGTGATGGCGCCTATGACGTTTAAATGCCTACAAAGTATCGAAATTATTTATAAGAAAGTGTGAATTAAAAAATGTAATACTTCATTGTTGATAGTGATGTACTACTTGTTTCGATTATTATTTTTTGATTTGAATGTTGCTTTATTGTGCAATAGAATTCGTATAAAAACAAAGTTTTTTTTTTTAAGTTTCTCATTTTTTATAGGTCGTGTTTGAGGTCGTCAAGTTACGCAATAATATTTAATTAAAAACAAAACAATGACGAAGTTAAACTAAACTAAAATAAATTATAGTAAAATACTTTTTTCGATTTAAATATTTTAACATCTCTTGGGGGCCCCGGGGCACTACACCGCATAGCCCTCCGATAGCTACGCCACTGGTTTTAGCACATTTTCCTTTTGTATCATTATGTTGAATGTTGAATGACGTGTCTAATGTTGAGTAAACTCACACTTGATTTTTATTTTTAACCGAAATTTGAAATGTACCTCATCACTAAATGCAGCTGTCATAAGTGCCATCACTCAGTGGCCCTACTTTAGAAAAAAAATGCGACGTACATGAACGACACGCGCTATTGCGGATTAGCATACGAACTAACGTTGGCGGCAAAATTCAAACTACGAATCCATATTTAAAATTTCCCGCTGGAGAACCACAAATGAAATTATCAGTAGTTCACAAACAGTATTGAACACAAAATTCACTAAGCATATCTGTTTATTACTCAAGTGGCGTATTTTGTTTGCTATTGAACACTGCTTAGTGAATTTTGTACTCAATTGTGTCTGTGAATTACTGATAATTTCATTTGTAGTTCTCCAGCGAGAGCTTGGTTTGGCTCTAGGAAAAAACTGAAGAAACTACAAATAAAACAAAGTAAATAACAGAAGCATTAAGTTATTTAATATGCAAACTATTGAAAATATATTCACACATGGTGAAGAATTTGCATTTTTCTTTGTAAAGATTTTGACAAATCATCGACAAATTTTCTGTTTTCTACAGTGCAGAATCTTTTAAAACAAATTTTAATTACATTTGCCAAAATATAATTAATTTTCTTTATCAAATGGGCCTCGCAAGGTATCAGAAAATCGGAATTTACATTTTCCTTCAATATATTGATTTGTTTTTCTTTAACTGCTTCTTGATAAGATTCGTTGTTTAGGTAGTTGTTAATTGTAGTCGCACTTTGTTCTACGTAACGAACTACATTTTCATTACAATACACTAAACTTTTTTTTATTGAGTCGTATTCCTTAAAATCCATAAAGGTATGTAAATTTGTAAAATTTTGTGCAAACAATAATTTCTTGCAAATGGAACAGTCCGTTTTATATTTTTTCAATATAAATCCACAAACGTAGGCACATGCCTGTGCTTCGGATGTCGCTTCAGATATATTGACCTCGATTGCATTTACTTAATCTTCGTCCATTTGTAGTAGTGGTAATGTAGTATAACGTAGCGTTATATTCTCCAAGCATTAAGCAAGGCGGGAAATTGAAAATGAACACCGCGCGTAGAGTAGTTCCCGAACCTTGCCACAAGAGGCGCCACTGCCGCGCGACGCATCCACCACCAACCGGCACAGACAAGTCGAGGGAAGGTGAGGTCCCCCCGCAGTGGGCGGAAGTTTATTAAAACCGAGCTGCACGCTCCCCCCTTTCCCCAGAGGGGGTCGCTTCCGATAAAGGTTTTAAGACCCTCACGGGCCAAACCAAATTAGGTGGAGTTTAGTGGGTAGGTACTCAGTGAGTCCCACATAACCAACGTAACCGGTTACGTTGGTATGCTATGAGCATTCTCCACCTCCCTCCCACCGTGTCCTCCGGAGGGTGCCTTGCTTGGGCGCAAAAAAAAAAAAAAAAAAAAAGCTCAGTCGGGAGCAGTCGCTCGCTGCTCAGGACACTTGGTGGACCAGGTCGTATTGGGGATTCCGACTTCGACCCCCACCGCTATTTAAAAGTGTCTGCGCCCAAGTTGGACTTACTCTACGGGCGATTACTCTCCGCCATTCGTTAGAGTCCTCGGGAAAAAGGACATAGCCGCTGGAGGCCGCTGCGTGGTGAGAAACTCCCAAGTCTCAGGAAAAGACTTAGACGACGGACTCCACGGATGGTAAGAAGTAAAAGCCCCAGTAGAAAACACTTAGGCGAATTCAGAAAAGCCACGCGAGTAAAGTTAAAGTAAAGTGCTAAAGACTTTGTGTTCAGTCGAATCAAGTGTGTCAGAGACTTAGAATAATTCCGAGTAAGATTTATAAGAGATAGTTCCTTTTCAAAAGACTTGTAATATTTCATATTATGTTAGTACAGAATTGAAGACATTAAAATATGTTTCTTTCCAGTACTTAGAAGTTTGATAAAGTGACTGTAAGGTGTGGTCAACTTTGTAAAGTCTCAAACCAAGAGTTCGGTAATTTATGTGTATAAATCTTCGGGCGCTTGGGGGTTCCGAGTCGCCTGCCGTGAAGATTTATACTCTGTCGTAATTAGTCCAGAAAAGTAAAGTTACTATTAGCGTGTGTTCTAGGCAAGGGCTTACTGACCAGGCGTTCTATTCAGGCCGGAGAACTTACTAAAGACTTAGGGCGAGTGGGGGTTCCGCGTCGCCCAGATACAAGTCTGAAGTCTGTTCCCTTACCTGCGTATATCCACCACCAGTAAAGTCTCCGCCTAGATTCGGTATCAGTTTAAATTCAAAGACCCACACAGCGTAAAGATAGTTTGTAAAGAAAGTAACTATAAAATATATATTGTTTTGTTCAATCGGGTTGTTTATTTTATAATATATATAAGTTTCCCCATAACAAAACACACAAGTCTCCAGTCCCATAAGGAAACTTAGGACGAGACAACATTTATTTCTAGTAACGAGGTGATCAGGAACCTTTAGCCGGGCATCCGGAAGATCACTTCATTACAGTAGTACGAACATTTTCCTCTGCTTGTGGTGATGTAATTAAAAATGTTCTAAAATTATGAACAAGTACTCCCGTATCGTCTTCACAATTTCTTCTTTTACTGGTGTTTCTCAAATTATTCATAATTGCCGTTTTTAACCCTGCCACAAATTGGCCTACTGTAGGGTTAGGGTTAGAGCCGCAATATCTAATACACCCAAAGCAGTTATCCAATGGGTCCTGGTTGAGCCGGCGGGTACAAATGCTTCTTATTTTGTATGTTACCGACATATTTCTCCATAGCCTTTCTACTGCGTTCATTGTTCTTAGCCAGCCTTTTTGAGATGGCGCGTTATTTTGCGAGCCAATAAATTTCAAATTTTTAATTAATATTTGCATTTCTTTGAAATATTCCAAGTGTGGACTCCGCGCAGTCAAATTTGTAGAGAATTGTTTTCCTCTTCTTAAATCTGGTGTATTAGCGTTTAAAGCGTCAAACAACTGATCAAATTTTGATACAAGTGTCGCAGTCGTGGCAGCCTCTGAAGGAAGTTCATCTGAAAAGAGAGTGATTTAATAAAAATGATATAACTGATAAGTACATAAACGTTAACAACCACAACAACTTAAAACTCTCTCTCTCCTAAAAAACCTTTATCTGCGTGATAGAAACAGAGAGATCCTAGCAAGATTGTGCGTACTATACCCATGGATGTAGTCCGTTATGCGTACCTACTGCTTCAATTAAAAAAGGAATAGTTTTTATGTAAATATATTGCCATTTTTTTTTTTGTAATATAAAGATAAAGATAAAGAATCATTTATTTAAATGCCACAACACACACGAAACAAAACACATTTTAAATACAACTTTTTTAACTAAAAATAAAATTGACAAATACCACACTGATACATATAAACATGGAACGTCATGTGTCGTGGCAATAAAAAGGACCCCAACTCAGCATATAAAAAAAAAAAAAAAAAACAAAATTATTTATTTCCAAACACAAGCACAAATACATTTCCGTTTACAAAAATTGCCTTAGGTAGGTAGGTACTTTGTATTTTGACATTTTGTAATATATAGTGTTCTTGTGGCCCCAGACTAAGCAAGCTTGACTCGTGGGTACCAACATAAGAGATTTCCAGTTGTATTATTTTCGCACAGGTAAGGATAGGCAAGTGTTTGTCATTCAAAGTTAGCATAATATCAAACAAAAAAACATCTAAAAATTAAAATACTAGAAATATTAATTATTTACGGGTGTTACCAGTAACATCCCGCAACGCTGTTATTCTGCGAGGGCCTGCAGTTGATATATAAGCACAGAAACAGTACACGGCATCCGAATAAAATAGAAGTACGTATATAAATATAAATATTTATTTATGTCGTATATATAATTAAAAATAAATATTCACATAGTATAAACTATTTAAAATATAAAGTATAAAGTATAAACTATTTTATATATGGCCGATATTACACTTAAAGTAGCCGTCAATAGAAATTGTGGACTATGTAAACAAAGCGCCATGTTGTCTTTGTCTATGGATAGGTGAACTATCTAGAGATGGGTAAGTATGTGATTAAAATATGTTAGGTGCTTAATTAATTTTCTTTATTTGATTCATCGCTAAAATATTCTGATGAATCGCTAGTCAAATCGCCCACTTTGATTACAAATGGTTCCGTCACAGCGTCGTTGGCCGTATCTATTATCCCATCCAGTTCTTTAATTTTTTCTTTTACTTTTAGGACATGAGCTACACATTTCTAGTACGATAAAATCAGTAAGAGAAGCCACGTCATTAGAATACCGAAAACACAAAAGATTTTAGAGCAACGCTGGAAGATCACACAGCTCTCGATAGAATCACACACACGTTTATGTCAAAGATTATGAAGTAACGCTGTCAAAAAAAAATTACGGAATAAAATAGCATCACAAATAAAATAGGTTTATATTCAAATAGATTCGTACATCACCAATTTTCAAAGACAAAACAGATTCGATGAGAAAAAAATATGACAGCAATCTCGACGCAGTACAGAATTGACCATTGATTCTATGATTTTCCGTAATTAACTGGTGATTATTGAATATTTCATGATGAAATACAGTAAATGATTGGTAAGACTTGATGCTTCATGATTTGGAATAATGTTCAGTGAGACTCCGTGACAGAACCTTGAGAAAAATTGAGAAAACGATTTGTTTACATAGTCCACAATTTCTATTGACGGCGACTTTAGTTCTCTTTGATCAATCTTTTGTTTTAGCTGGATCATTTGCCACGACATGTTGTGGGAAAGAATAATTTTCCATAGACAGTATTTGATGATGGATCCCATAAAAATGATAATGTAATATCAGCCTCATGATAGTGAGACAGCTTCTAATTTAAGGGGGATCGTTTAGTATCCGGCAAAAAGCGCACAACTTAAGATTGCTCCTCCCATTTTTGAGTTAAAGATATTAACTAAATGTAACGGCGTGTTTTAAAATGATGCTGTCGTTTTTTCAGTCAAACAATAAATGTAGAATGACATGGAAACGTGCCATTAACGTTGGTTGAGCTAGGCCTTACCCTTTTGCACAAAATCAATAAGTGCATAGATGTACGTACTCGGAAATATTTTTTTATGTGAATGAATGTTTTCAAGGTAACTTACTTGAGGCTACTTTTGATAATATTCCAGCTGCTACAGAATGGCTGAAAGCTTGCGTGGCCAGGCATACTCTCATCTTTTGTTTAGTATTGGGGTTAAGATGTTGCTCCGTTAGTGTCGGAGCATAAACAAAGTTTGGATTATTTTTGTCCATCTCATAGAACGACCGAATATGATCCCACTTTGCGAGCCCTGGAATAAAAGATATAGACAGTATAGAAGACATATAAATAAGAGCTTAGGACTTCTACATGATTGAAATTTTAATAGAATATTAGATAATATAATAGGTTTTGATGGTGGAAGTACGACTTTGTCATGGTTTGAATTCATTTGCATACTTGTGATTCTTTTTCATTTAGCAATTTGTTTGTTTAATGCGATATGCGAAAAAAATACGGGTGTTTCTTTTCTGTGTATTTCATGAAATACACGGAAAATTATAATAAATTTCTGGTATATGCATTTTGACTATATAATCTAGGGTTTTCAAATTGGAAAACATGTTTGGATAAATTTTCCTCGATAGAAATAATTGTTGAAATGAGGTCTTCAAACACACTTTTTCTCCTCGTTTGACGAATAGGAACCATATACAGAACTCAAACATATTTTATTAGGTGTGTTTTAACAATATCTAGAGATTTCATATTTGAAATTTTGCTAGCTATTTTAGTTTTTTTAATAAAAATATAAAACCAACTTTTTTCCCTTTTGCCCTGAATCCGCGATTTTTCGCTTGGAGTGACAGTGACAAAAATAAAATTCGCATAGCCTCTTAAATCTTTGACTGACGATATATGTGTGCGTCAAGAAGACCTAACAATATGGCAAATTAAAATACATATGTTACAAATTTTTAAGAAAAGTCTCTGTGACAGACAAACGGACAGACATGAGAGTGATTTAATAAGGGTTCCAAATGACCACTGTTAAGGAGGTTTGAATATGATCAATGATAAATTTTTTTTACGTTACCTTTTAAAGTTTTGCCTCCGCATTGCACTTCGGTAATACACTCGGCATCGTATTTCATGAGCAAGTTTCGGGTACATTTCATTAAATGTGGAGGGTCCAAAATAGTTACTATTTCTCGTCCTTTGTGGTCAAAATAGGGACAATCAGTCGTTGATCCTAATATCTCCAATGCTCTGATATTAACTCTGGATAGGTCACAAACTGTGGCGACAATTTTGAGACCTGTCTTGGAACATTCATCGATGACCTGAAATACATTTAAAATACAATTAATCTGGTCAAGTGCGAGTAGGACTCACGTCTTGAAGATTTCGTAGGTACCATTCAAATAGAACAAAAATTACAAACTTATCTTCACCCACAAAATTTATGAAAAAAATTAGAAACAAAACATAATTTTGGCTTCGATTTTTTATTTAGTATAGTTTTATTTTGTTTATACTTGTATATTGATAGGTAATTTTAATTTTTTATTTAGCTTAATTTTAAATATTATTTAGTTTTAATTTTTTAATTATTTTAATTAGTCACATTATTTTAATAAATTTCTTGAAATTCATGGCTTAAATAAAAATGACTGTAAGCAAAAAGTTAAAAATTTAGGTACGTAAACCCTCATGCTATGACACCCCATACGCGACAATAAGAAAACATTATTTTTATTCTCCTTTCTCGTGTATGGGGCCCCCCAGAAAAATAATTTAATTTAATTTATAATTCAATTCAATTATAATTCAATCAATTCCAACCGAAAGGCGTTATGATCCTGCGGCTGACTACACTTCTGTGTGCATACCGGCGTACAGAGAATTTCTCTTCTGAACTAATTACTAGGATGTATAAGAAGCAAAAAAAACTTGGGTGGATGATCCCTACCCCCCACGTTTTCCCAGAATGACGTCATTCAAGATGGCCGCCATTACTCTGCTACCGTTCTGTTAAAGTAAGCGTTTTTTGCGAAAACGGTAAGTTTTATTGAAAACATTTTCTGTCAAAAAAGTTTGGCATGAAATTATCGACAAGTTTGTTTATTAGCATTTTTTTGATAATTCAATGTTACAGTCTAGAAAATGTATCTTTTTGCATCGAAATTACGAAATATTCTCTTTGATGAAAATTTAACACAAATGCCATTGAAAATTGGAAAAATGTTTTTATTAAGACTCGTTTGAGCTGACATACATACCTTATTATTATTATTAATGGCTTTATAGCTCACGTATACATATATATATATATATATATATATATATATACATATTTAATACAGTATGCACATTTGCCTTTGCCCAGCAGTGGCAAAAAAGAAGCTAAATACTTTTCAAAATGCACAATTCCAATCTAGAGTGCGGCCACGACTTCCTCCTCGTGGATTAAGGATATAAACAGTCCGTTGCACGTGTAAGAAAAGGCATTTTCAATCAAACAGTTTACACCTTGTTTCATCCCCTTATATTGATTGGGATTATATTGAGAATAGGTTTCTGCAATTAACTTGATATCTGTCTGCACTGTCTACCTACACTGTTGCATTTGCAAAACAAACAACATGGAATTTCCGCATCTCTGCACACACAACTTGATGTCGCGCACTTAATACACGTACATGCCCCAATGAAGTCCTCTGGTAACGGATTAATGTACTTTGAAGGCATTAGAACACCATCTGTCCTTTCAAATCCGAACTTAAGTGGATCCATTGTTTCTTGCGCTTCATCAAGGCAGTGTATCATCAAATGGGTGTGGAAGAAAGCACGAAGAAGGTGGCCCTGTGCACTGGAACTTGTTGGCGGTAAGTTATCAAGAAATACATTTTTCCCATGGAGGTACTTCCAAAGCTGGAACTCATCAAGGGTCTTGCAAGACGAGCATTTTTTTAACAATTGCACTAAGTACTTTTCGGCAAGTGCCATGATTTTGTCGTGAGCTGGAGATAGCGGTGATGAACCAAACTCTTTCAAATAATGCTCAGGGTTACAGCCGATTGCAGCTTTTTTTGTTCCGAACTTGCTCGTATAGTCACCACCAGAAAGAGCATGAAGTGCTAGTAGTACATGGTACATATCTTTTCCGACATTTTCAGCTAACATGTGAATAGGTATAAGTCTTGTTGTATCACCAACTCCAGTTCTCATCCACATTTCGTTTACTCCTAGGGAGTGAAAACTTTTCCAGTGAAATAGTACCAGGACTAATACGTCAGTATCAGCACTTACTAATACAATTTTTTTAAACCCTTTCTTTGCCGCATTCTCTGCATGAATCATAATTCGGAAATCTGCTTCTTCTATCATAAATTTGTCCATGGCAAGTATTGGTTTTGCAACTACATTTTCAATACACGTGCAGCTGGCACAAATCTCGTCTGGTGAACCAGAAAAAACACTTAACACATGAAGTTGACTAGTAGGTTTGCTTACCATCAAGCATATCAAACTTTGTGTTATATATTGTTGTAGTAAAAGTTTATTTGATGCGGAGGGCCAGAAAGTTTTCATTTGAACTGGCAGATTAATTTCTGATGATATTTTAGAAAACAATATTACATTATTATTTTGCCTGGATAGACGTTCTGAGTTTTTCGGAGAGTACATTTGGTAACTATCAAAGACATGGTCTACTCTGGAAGCACCGGCTGTAAGTAATAGAGTAAACCTACAATAAGAAGAGGCAACATCACCAATTTTTTTTTTTCTTTTGTTACCACTTTTTTTAAACAGTTCATAACGTCTACGACAAAACAAGTACTTTGATCTGGGTGAAATTTCATTGTTTTTTTCGTCGCTACTCAGACTCTTTTCTAGTTCATGTGTAAGAGTACTTTTATTGCTTTTCATAAGAAGTCCATTTTCATCAAAGAGCATTGAAACATCAGATAGTTCAAACTGAAACAGACGCTCCATTTCATACCCACGAACTTGTGCGATCTGAACAATTCTGTTCGAAGCAGATTTAAGTTTTTTTTTGTTCATATTATCTTTTTCTTTTTTACTTGATTGATTTTGGGTTTCAAATGTGGGTAATTACGTACGGTTTATTGTGTCCCAGATGCGTGCAGACTTTTCAACATACCGTGTCTCTCTGTAAGTTTCGTATAATTCAATTCCTAGTTCGCTGACATCCAACAATTTACGTTTTCCTGCGTTACTAAATTATGTAGTGATTTGTTTCCAGATAACTCAAAAGGGTTTTCTCGTTTCAATACATACTCGACTATAGTTACAACCATACTGTTAGTATGCTCTATCTCACTTTTACGGAGCTCACGGTGTGAGTGTAACTCAGATGTTGTTGAAACAGACTGAGTAATTTCTCGATGCAAGTTTGTTGTCTGCAGTAGCTCATGGTAAATTAGATCCGATTGGGCGACAAACTGCTTCTGTTTTGTCATTCCAATTACACCAGATGATCCTTTTTGTCATCTATTAATCGTTTGCTCAAGTGCCATATACGTTAGACGGATAAACTAGCTCATAGAAAACGAGAAACCAACCAATTATTCAATCATTATTGAAAACTGACACTAGATGGACTTTTGACTAGATTGATTACCGTGGCATCCATGGACGTAAGATCGGATTTTCTTTGACCACTTTGTAGGTAGAGCATCGAAGTAAAGTAGAGATATTGCAGTGAAAATGCGTTCCTTACGGAGTATGTGGTTACACATTGAACGATAGAGTTCAAAAAAATATTGTTGCGGCCTGAAAAGAGATGTAGTGACTAGAATTGGAAAAGGAATGCTTCTTTGGTTTAGGCATGAAGAGAGTATGAATAAAAGTAGTGTAACGAAAGAAATTACTGGTGCGCAAGTGGAAAGTAAAGCTCGACATGGCTGCCTACGTATGGCGACATACTGATGAATAAATAACCCGGTATAGAAGTGCTTATATGAATAAATTGGTGGAGGTGGAAAAATTGAAAGAGGTGTGTCAGGTTCATATCAGATAATATGTAGTCTCTGTATATCCTTCTGCAGAGTTACCCCTTACCCTTGGGTATTACATAAATAATGTTGTGTTAAAATTAAGATATCAAATATTTTATGTCATAAAATATAGAAAAGTGTTTTTTCTAGACTAATGCTTTGAAGTATCAAAAAAATGCTAAAAACAAACTTGTAGACAATTTCATGCCAAACATTAAAAAGTGATCTTTTTTTCGATAAAGATTACCGTTTTCGCAAAAAACCCTTACTTTAACAGAACGGTAGCGGAGTAATGGCGGCCATCTTGAATGACGTCATTCTGGGAAAACGTGGGGGGTAGGGATCATCCACCCAAGTTTTTTTTGCTTCTTATACATCCTAGTAATTAGTTCAGAAGAGAAAATCTCTATACGCCGGTATGCACACAGAAGTGTTGTCAGCCGCTGGATCATTAGATATCGTAGGCCGACCTCGTGCCCGGTGGACCGATGACCTGAAGGACTTTGCGGGTAGCGGCTGAATGAGGATAACGCAGGACGCCGCGATATATTGGAAATACCTATGTACAGCAGTGGACGAACACAGGCTGATGGATGGATGGAAGATAAATTTATTCTTACCTGTTTTATGATAACAGCAAGTCTGTCAGCTGTGACCGATTTGCTTGAAAAATAGTGAGCGATAGGCTGTTTAAATTTCTTTCTTATACCAGCGACCATAAAAACCAAGGCATTTGATGCTCCTTCACGAGTTCTACCATGTTTGCCGTGGTCTTGGTAGCCTTCTATGAGGTCGAGTTTCTCGTTGTATTGTAAATGTTTCCTCAGAGACATTTCATCGAACATGAGTGTACAAACGTTTTCATCTTGCGTTTGTTCTTTAGCCATATTTTTCAAACTGGCAAGCACCTGTTCATTAACGCCTGTTCTCAAAGGTACCCTATTTAGCAGCTTATTCAATGTGGATTGGGATGGGAAACAGTACATGGGATGGGAAACAGTACAACCTTCTTAGCAGTCTATAACACGCAGGTGATTTCTTAAAGAGACCGAGCGCTATGATCTTTTGATCTAGAGTCCATCTTCTGCCTTTAAGTTTTCTTCCGCAATTTGTCAACTGACTTTGTAATAATAACGCAAAGGAACTGCTTATATTCATGCGCAATAAATTGTTTAAATTCTCGCTTTCACACAATTTGTTCAGGGCATGGGACTTTTTGAAATTTTTGTATTTAATTCGCAGCCGAGACAGATCCTTTAAATACATTCTGCACTTAAGATACATTTTTCTCTCTCTTGGATTAAAATCCTTTATTAATGACTTAACATCGAGGTCCTTCAGAATGCCCCGGCGTTTGTTTTTGGAACCTTTTGGCGATGTAGTAGTTTCCTGAAAGTTAAAAAAAAACTGATTTTTTTATGGAATACTAGCCGATTATTGATTTAACATAAAAGTTACAAAAATGTTTGCATATTAATGTACCCTGACCTAGATAAATATGGATCGCAAGGTACAATTCCATATTTTAAAGTCTTATTTGTAAAACTTTACTTGTAAGTCACATCAGTTTTAATGTCTAAATGTTTGTTTTTATTTACTGAAATACTTTTGTTGCAAAAATAAATACTATGAAGTAAAGTTAAACAAGTCTATTAAAAATAAGAACATCTATGATCTTTACCGCACTTGACCGGTTTTTTTACTTATTAGTTACATCAGTAGATACCAGGTACATCGGTGTAACTTATTTTTCAATGCATGTGCTCGTAAAGGCCCACTTTTTATGCATCAAAACCGAACAAAAAGTCGATTATTTTGCCCTAGGGCTTTATTATTATTATTTTTTTTAATTTATTTACAATGGTTGGCTAACCTGCAGATTTTCCTGTGTACCATAGACGTTATACTTTTTTTTTCCACTGTTTAACGGCTCTGGATACAGTCCTTTTGAGCCAATTATAATTTAAAGTTCACAAGATTATATTTGTTTTCATTTCCTCACACATGCATTGAAAAATGTAGTATGATACACGGGCGTAAAAGCAATAAATTACTTATTTATTCCTTAATTTATTCCTTTGCGCCCTTGTAGCATAAACTACTATTTGTGGTTATACTACGTAAGATAAAATACCTGTGATGATCTAAATCGTGTAGGATGTAATTCTGCTGATGTTGACGGCTGATCTTCAGGCAGGGCAAGAGGATTTGGTACCTAAAAAAAGAAACAATATTTATTAATTTAAATTAATATTTTGCTCCAAAATTAAAGAAATCTCATTATTGAGATAATCACACCACTGTACACACATGACCTCTTTTACATGTTTATTTGTATTGAATTTTTCTAATATAAATTAAATTAAGTTTACTCTTGACATTACTGGGTGTTAAGATGATGTTGCTGAAGCCGGAAATTGGAGATAGTACTTATGGGCGCAGGTGACTAGCCCTACAAATATTATCTGTAATTTGCGCTGCACGCGACACTAGCGCTTACGGTTTTGTTCGGAACTAACAACAAGATTTGAATTTCGCGCTATGGCGATACTAGCGCTTACTTACGTTTTGTTTGGAACTAACAAGTCACTGCTCAGTTCCTATTTTATACTTTAATAATAATTATGATTATATTTCTAATTCACATAATAGCTTGTAAACTTATATAAATACGATTTTATTTTGTCAATATCCAAAGAATTCATTCAGAAGAATCAAGATATTATAACTTTATTAGGAACTATTTTGTGCTTGTGATGAATAATTGCCCCGCGTTCCGAAATAGAATTATTTCGCTAAAATCGATTACGAATGAATGAGGTGAATGGCTAATAATCCATGAGTGAAGCAAATGCGTTCATTCATTCGTATGACTTTCATGGCTCATGCGACGGAGGTGAGGCGATGTGAGCGTTGAACGGAATGGAATGTCAAAAATTGTTTTCGCTCCATTATTTCAGCAGTTCAGATCAGACAAACCATAGTATATGTTTTATTCGGCCATGAGAGAAACAAATAAAAAGTCGTGTGGAACTTTTCGTCGAAAAGGAAGAATTTATATGTATATATATTTTTTCGTCGCTATCTGAGTCTACGTTAAAGAACAGTGCTACAAACTCTTCTTGTTCCATCACGAATCACGGCACTTTGACGAAATAAAATCAAATAATCTTATTGTATTTTGTGATAAGAGGTTATGGTTAAGATGTATCTTTTTTAATGCGGTCCGAATCATAAGCTATCTTTCACATCGTTTGCTAGCTCACAAATTACGGACCAGTCATCGCTCACACTTTAATTCATTCATAGCTTTTATCTATGTAATTCTATTACGGACCGCAGGGTTGATATCTCTAAGTAACTCCAACAGATTAATGTTTTTGTTATGAAAATATCTAAGGATGATTTAAATACTTAATAGTTTATTTGTTATTGCCTTAAAATAGCGTTTTACTTTAAATGTTAATATTTTGTATTCAGCCAGTCAGAAGTATCCAGTCGGGGCAGCGCCCCCACAGCGGCTGGTGGCAGCCGATAGAACTTTTTGGTGTTGTTGTTGTTGTGAAGGAATGGTGAATTAATAATGTGGATTTATTGTTTTAAAAGTTTTTTCAATGCATGTGCTCGTAAAGGCCCACTTTTTATGCATCAAAACCGAACAAAAAGTCGATTATTTTGCCCTAGGGCTTTATTATTATTTTTATTTTTTTATTTATTTACAATGGTTGGCTAACCTGCAGCCTTTCCTGTGTACCATAGACGTTATACTTTTTTTTCCACTGTTTAACGTCTCTGGATACAGTACTTTTGAGCCAATTATAATCTAAAGTTCACAAGATTACATTTGTTTTCATTTCCTCACACTATGCATTGAAAAATTTGGTATGATACACGGGCGTAAAAGCAATAAATTACTCGGTTACGTTTAAAACACTCGCTACGCTCATGCTCGTAATTTATTGCTTTGCGCCCTTGTACCATAAACTACTATTAGAAGCCCCTGCCGGATCTAGGTGAACTATTAAGTTCTACCGAGCCTGACTTACTCACCTCGTGCCATAGTATCTGTAAAGGTTACGAAGTGACATTAAATTGTGCCTTTTTGTAAAAAACTATCATCTTTTATTGCTTGAGTGAAAATGAAGGAGACCCCGAAGTGCGTTCATTAAATAGCCCTGGGCTGGGTAGGAACACTGGGGTTGTAACGCTGAGTTTTTGAACGGGTTTCGTCGTGTAGCGACACTCCAAACGTCAGTTGTCATTTTTGCATTATATTTAGTACTAGCTTTTGCCCGCAGCTTCGCCCGCGTGGATTTAGTTTTTTGTAGTTTAAAATGATTTCTTGATCTCTTGTTTGATTCTCAGGCTTTGTCGCGGCCGAAGGCCGAGCTACGTTTCCTCACGAAATAATTTCTCGATCACTTATTTGATTCCCAGGTAAAATTTGTAAATTCATAATTGAAAATTTAGGAAAATTCTGAACGAAATTATAATTTTTTTCTCTGAATTAAACTTCGGTTAGTGTGTTAACAGTTTGAAACACAATATTTTTTTCTTAAATATATTAAATCCTTAAACCCAACCCTAGTAACAGAAGCAAAATTTCAGCTCTATAACTTTAAAGCAACTGAATTCGAAAAATATTTTTGTCCTTATGGAATGATTTTCCGAATACCCTGAAAAATGTCATCTTAATTTCTAAAGTATCTTTGGTGGTCTTTGGCGAGGCCGAAGTCCGAGCCGCTTTTCCAAACGAAACTATTTTTTGTTCTTTGAAATGTCCTTTGCTAAAGTGTTTTTGTTCAGGCCGTAGGCCGAGCCGCGTTTCCGAACGAAATTATTTTTTACTTTTATTTGATTCGATTTTATTCATTAGAGATATCCCACGCATAGCTCGCTCCATAGCTCCTTAAGCGACCTTAAGTCGGTGGATCAAGCCCTTGGTAAGAGATAACTTATCAGTTAAATACTTTTGCCTTTAAGCACTGCGGAAAGTCATCGACATAATCTGCCGAATCAGTAAGTTGAAGTGGCAGTGGGTAGGCCCATATTTGTCGCCGACGTGATTGCCGTTGGAGCCAAAAGGCCTAGAATGGACACCACGTGCAGCAAAGCGTAGCCTAGACCGACCTCGTGCCTGCTGGCCCGGCGGACTTCGGTAGTGGCTGGATGAGCATGACGGAGGAGCGCCAAGAGTGGAAAAATTTTAGAAAGGCCTATTTCCAGCAGTAAACGAACACAGGCTGATGGATGGCTAGATGTTTTATCCCCAGATAAAGTGTCTTTGGCGAGGTCGAAGGCGTATCAGCGTTTCTGAACGGAAAAAGCACGATTGCTTATAAAATTTGTTGTCGCACGTTTACTAATTCAAAAATGATTTTCAATAAGTTCCGTATTGAGTCCGCGTAGTAGATTGTAGCCGTAAGTACGCTAATTATTCCTGTTATATTTGACGAAAAACCGGTCAAGTGCGAATCAGACTCGCGTACCTAGGTTTCGTAATTCGACAGTTTTGGGAACAGAAAATTTTATTTGGTCTTTTTTTTCGTGAATTTCTCAATTTTTTTTTCTGTAATCTTTACGTAAGCATTTATTGCCGTGGTTTTTTTTTTTTTTACATTTTTCGATTCACCAGTTTTGGAGATAAGGGAAGGGACATACATTTTTTGTGGTTTTCTGAGGATTTATCGAAATAGATGCAAGTAAATTATCAAAACTGTATATTTTTACAATCGACTTTTTAATACCTATATTGTATTAAAAAAATATGTATAAATTTATTTAACTTTATTTTTATTTTTCATTTGTATTAAAAAAAAAACGCTATAATTATCCTGTAATTGGCCAGTTATGACCTATAATCGGGGTGGGTACATAATTTTTTTTTGTGGTATTTCGACGATTTCTTGAAAAAGGTGCAAGTTAATATAGCCAAATTATATAATTTTATAATCAGCTCCTTAATACTTATAATTTGATACCCATATTGTGGTTTTAGGAATAATTTTTTTTTTCCTCTTTTGTGCAAAATTATAAGTCTTTGTCTTTAACAGTGCTAAAGTTATGAGGCTGTGACATACGGATGGATGGACAACGGAATCTCACCGTTAAAGTTCCAAAAATGTCAAAATTAAATTTTCTATTCGCAAAACTGTCGAATTACGGACGACTTGCGAGTCTGACTCGCACGACCGTTTTTCTTTTTTTTGGTACCATTTTTTTGTACTTTGCGCTTGTGCAAATTTAAAGGAGCTTGTGCTTGAGCTTGTGTAAAACACTTCACTTTTCTAAAGAAATTTGTCACCCCATTGCCATCCCAAGGGAACTGATTTATGGGATAAAAAGTAGCCTATGTGCTATTCCAGGCCCAGAACTACGTTT
Source organism: Ypsolopha sequella (assembly GCA_934047225.1). Classification (NCBI taxonomy): domain Eukaryota; kingdom Metazoa; phylum Arthropoda; class Insecta; order Lepidoptera; family Ypsolophidae; genus Ypsolopha; species Ypsolopha sequella. The sequence goes on along the minus strand of CAKOHE010000016.1, from coordinate 262,391 downwards.
GTGCAAATTTTCAGACCAATCGGTTCGGTAGTTACGGCGTGAAGGAGTAACAAACATCCATACATCCATCCAAACTTTCGCATTTATAATATTAGTGGGATAATAACGTTGAGAGGACCCCCTCTGTACTAAATTTAACGTAAGTATATCAACTATAACGTTGAGAAGACCCCCTCGGCACAAAAATTAACGTCATTTCATTTACGAAAATTTACGTAAATGTCAGGTGACGTTTGGAGCCTATACGAACCTTGCGAACCCTGCTCAGAGTTGATGTTGAAAAATTCGACACCAGTGTAGCGACACTGTCATTTTTGAACGGTCGGTGTTGAGACGCGAGTTCATTTTTGAACGGGTTAGTGTCGCGACCCGGGTAGGAAACCCAACTCGGTGTGAGTTTATGAACGACTATCCGGATGGTGATGAAAGTGCCAAATCTCCATCTGGTGCTACGTCCACGCCGACATACTCGTCCATATAAACAAGTTTTACTATAGAGGTAACACAGTAATCGCGAAAAAAAATCTGCTGTTTCGTACGTTTTGCTCGAGTAGCACCGCGTTCCGAATGACGACATAATCGATTTTATCGCGTCAACAGCCATTCCGAGTCAGTGTTAGCCTCAGAATAAGGAATACAAATAGAAGCCTGGCTAAAATAATACGCGGAGAAAGACACCTATCCTTGATTTTCTTACGACATTCTAGTGCGTTAGAGAGAGATGGATATGTATTAGTTTTTTCTTAATTAGGTAGGTTGTCACTAGTTCGTTGCTTTGCTAGTGATGCAACGATGTCGATTTTTGACTACGATAAATAAACCAAATCGAAATGAACCAAGACCAATCTGCTTACCACACATTATATCGTATCAAAGTGTGAAAAAAAAAAGAATGCAGGAGGCACCGACCTTTTTGGTGACATCCTCTTGCTTTAGAAGGAGGCCAAGAGAATTAATAGCAAAGTGGTCTCTGTCTACCCCAGTGGGACACATGATATATTGTGTAAATAAGGAATTAATAAAAGGATATCTTTCGTTTAGCATAATATTTTTTATTAAGTACAAATTACTATATCGTAGGCAGGTACATAAGTTAAGTCCAAAATTGTGCTTGTTTCTGGTACAAAAAATGCTGTAGCTTGTATCAGAGATACAACCGTAAACTATTTAAGTGGATACTTTGTAAGTCGCACTAAGTACGAAAATGTCTTGATCTGCGGAATTTTTTCGTGAAGTCGATCATGGAAGTAACGTACAAGTTCTGAACTGGCCTTTCAGAACGATTTGCGAACATAGAAGTATGCACTTTTCTACACCACAGACATCCATAGGTACTGGTTCTGTTGCCTAAAATTGAAAAATTATCGAGTTAATATACTATAGTATAATACAAGCACGTACCTACAAACAAGATTGATAATGCAATTATACATAATTATTTAAAGGTTACGCATGTGTCTGTATCTGGTAAATACAACGTCGGTAAAGCATCTGCTTTTAACCGTCTCCATTTAAAATTTTCGTTTGGTCCAAAAGAATCCGGCGTAAAGTGTTTCGAACAAATAATGACTGCTTTTTTTAATTGCCCAATTTGGTCTAATTATTCGTCTAAGCCATTCACTTTTTAATTCTTCCCTTTTTGGAAATCTGTAACAAAAAATATAGCGATATTTATTCGGCATTATTTTTCTTTTAACTCGCACTGCAATTAATCTGCGGTATTATCCTTTATGCACGGCTGCCGCAGGAACCAATGTTCGATAGTTTGCCACACGGACTTTAGTACATCACTATGCGAAAAAACATAACCTCTCATAGTCGGCAGAAAATCTATATAAAACAGGCAAATATCGGTGTAGAATTGAACACGAGTATGATTTACAAGAACTACTATTATTGTTACTGAGTTTTAGGTATGATCCTGCAACTTATTAACATAAAAACTATTAGAACTCACTGGTGAAATGATATTGCTTCATTGTTGTTTTCTTTTCTTCCTGTATGCGATTTACAGCCTTCAATCGCACAAGACATTTTATTACAATGTTAAAAAAACAATCAACACAAACAATAATAAATCACACTTTCACGAATTTTGAGAGGAAGAGCACCAAAATATTTAATTTCTCTCGGTGAAGCTGTAAACTTTTGCAAAATGCATTAGACATTTCGATGCCACCAAATTAAGATGTGATGCACGCAACGAACGATATTACAACAAAACGATACAATGATGAGACGTATTTAATTTGATGGTATTATAATTTTTAAAATACATCCAAATTACATCCAACTGACATTTGCTTGGTTCAATCTAGTGACACACCAGGAAAAAATATAAAGTAAGTGCGGTCCGGTGTTTCATTCACTCGTACACAGGAGTAATTTACGTTAGATGAGTACAATGGCTAATGCCCAGTTCTTATTTTAGCCAGGCTTCTATTTGTATTCCTTATTCTGAGGTGTTAGCGCGATAACGATAGCCCTACAATGGCCGCTATGATGTCATAGATGACGTCATTAACGACGCCATGTTGTGCTATCATCGCCCATGCTTTAGAGCGTTTGCACTGTGAGCGATCTATGAAAAGTGACAGCCAGCTGGCGGCAATTTTAAAAATAATGTATTCGGAGCAGAAGAGTTTATTATTAAACCATGATTCAAAGATTGAAGTTAGAGGAAATGACTTCTTGGACCTAAAGTAGAGCCACTGAGTGATGGCGCCTATGACGTTTAAATGCCTACAAAGTATCGTAATTATTTATAAGCAAGTGTGAATTAAAAAATGTAATACTTCATTGTTGATAGTGATGTACTACTTGTTTCGGTTATTATTTTTCGATTTGAATGTTGCTTTATTGTGTAATAGAATTCGTATAGAAACAAAGATTTTTTTTTTTTAAAGTTTCTCATTTTTTATAGGTCGTGTTTGAGGTCACCAAGTTACGCAATAATATTTAATTAAAAACAAAACAACGACGAAGTTAAACTAAACGAAAATAAATGATAGTAAAATACTTTTTTCGATTTAGATATTTAAACATCTCTTGAGGGCCCCGGGGCACCACACCGCATAGCCCTCCGATAGCTACGCCACTGGTTTTGGCACATTTTCCTTTTGTATCATTATGTTGAATGTTGAATGACGTGTCTAATGTTGAGTAAACTCACACTTGATTTTCATTTTTAACCGAAATTTTAAATGTACCTCATCACTAAATGCAGCTGTCATAAGTGCCATCACTCAGTGACCCTACTTTAGTAAAGTAGTATACCCTTTGTATTCACGTAACGTAAAACAAATTCCTACAAATTCTGTCACTTTCAAGTGTCAACGTACATGTCGCGTTCAAAAGCGTTCCGAATGGATCATAAGTTTAAGCAGTGATGGACGCAATTGTCCATTCGGAATGACTTGATGGGCGTGACAAGTTTGATGGTAGTGTTGGCACTATTAGTGTCATGCGGAACGCGATGTAGGTAGGTATTTAACTTTGTAGGTATTTAATTTTTTCCGCGATTTCAGTGTTGGCTCCATTGTAAAAGTCCATACAAACAACTTTTACTCTGGGAACCCTCATTTTGTGTATTTCACAAAAGGCGTCATTGAGTCTTGTTACTGATCTGATCACTAACAAAGTCTCCAGTATGAATTTGGCTATATCAGTAAGTTACCTTATGTAAATAGTAATAAATACCTGCAATGATAAAAGTCGTGACCGCTTTGAATCATCTACGCAGGAGAGTTTTAACCCAGAAGTTGACGGCTGTACTTCGGGTACCGCAAGAGGAGTTGGGTTCTGAAAAATGAAATAAACCATATTTATTCATTTTAATTAATATTTTGCTACAAAATTAAAGAATATACTCTTGGAATATATTGAATATATTGGCTGTGAAGAATAGGACAGAATACATTTTATTTCAGATCAAATTCAAATTCAAATTCAAATAGTTTATTTTGCAAAGCAGGTACACTTTTTACACGTCAAATTTAATCTAATAAAGAAAATATATGTAATAAAATAATAAATGTACATGAACTAAATTAAAGGTTTATTTCATTTATGTAGCAATATATTTACGACTAGCTTCTGCCCGCGGCTTCGCCCGCGTGGCCTACAGGAAACAATTACATTTTTTTCAGAAACAAACATTATAAGTGCTTTCACTCCCTCTGGGAGTCAAGGTGTAGTGCTCGGCCGAAAAACTCGCATGCTCGGACTGCTAACGCGCCCTGCTCGGCCTTCGGCCTCGCGGGCGCGTTCTCCGTCCTCACATGTTCGTTTTTCGGCCTCGTGGAACCAAATCGAATGCCAAATACGGGGAATCACCGATCAAAGTTTTTCCGAAAAAGTGTCAAAATCCCTATCAGTTGTCAAAAAATTACAAATTTGAATACGGCAGCGTAATCGGCGACCCCGAATGCCCCTTGATACCGAGTTTCATGCAAATCGGAATACTTTTTTGGACCTGTCAAAAAACTGTCACAACCTGTCAAATTCAATTTTTTTTTTGGTCCTGTAGCCCCAGCTTGACCGATCACTATAGTTGAAACCCGAACTCCCTACAATCAGCCGTTCGGGAGATATGGTCGATCAAAATTTTGGAATTTTTTTTTTTCGGTTTTTTTTATACCGTCGTCGTCGAGCCCTTTTCTTAGAGTACCATGAACATGGGTCTAGCATCAGCCATTTGGGAGATACAGGCCTGTAAAGTTTTGACACTTTTGGTAGGTAGATCTCGTCGAGACCTTTTCCTAGACACCCATCAACATGGGTCTAAGTCCAGCCATTTGTGAGATACAGGCTGTCAAAGTTTCGACATTAAAAAAAGAAACTTTTTTTGTCTCCCCAAGGTCCAACCCTTAGGGATGTACCACCTTCCATTCCAAAGATATTTTGCTGGGATATAGATAGATATAGATAGATAGATATATAGATAGATAGACAGATTGTGGATATATAGATAGATACCTCAAAAGGAAAAATGGAACCCTAAAAGGATCACTTGTGTGGCTGTCTGTCTGTCCGTCTGTTACAGCCGATTTGCTCCGGCACACATACTTTCAAGAATTTTCATGTCCACTATATTACATTTCATAATCGATGGCATTTTCTTAATTAACGTCCCAAAAAACCATAAAAACGACACCCATATTGATATTTACACATTTCAACATTTCAACCCCATCGCACCCAACAGGGGATGATGGTATTTCACGTCCACTACATTGGATTCAGAAATCTTTGTTGTTTTCGTAATCAGCGACCCGATAAACCATTCAAACGATGCCCATGTAGATTTTCAAAATTTTTCACCCCATTTCCCCCTTTTAGGGGTTGAATTCTGAAAAAAACTGAAACACGTGTTTACTCATTTATAGATAGGAGTACTCCTGTAAAGTCTCGAATTAAATAGTCTAACTAATCTTGTTTCCCCATACAAACTTTGGACACCCGTTTCACCCCCTTAGGGGGTGTGTTTTGAAAAATCCTTTCTTAGTGGATGCCTACACTATATAAGGCATCTATGTGCAAAATTTCAAGTCTATAGGACCAGCGGTTTAGGCTGTGCGTTGATATATCAGTCAGTCAGTCAGTCAGTCAGTCAGTCAGTCAGTCAGTCAGGACTTTGAATTTTATATATACAGATTAAAATGATAGGTAAAATATATATTATACAAGGTAAAATCTAATCAGCCACCCGAACCCATACCGGAGACCCGGCCGGGGACCAGGAACAAGGTTCAATGATCACCAACCGAGCCCCCAGCACGAATCCAGGCGGCCGACCAAATCCCATCCTATATCATTAAAATGCATAGTGTTTAATAATAATTCTAAAATTTTTCTTATAATGCTAAGGTTAGGAACAACAAGTTAATTTAATTTAATTTATTTACATTTGTATTTGAGATGTGAAGATGGTGCTCGAGATTTAAATTTGCATTAAAAAATAAATCGCGATTTCAGTGCCAAGCTCCATAGTAAAATAATCCGGGAGCTGGCCGCTCCAAACCCTACCTCATCGTATTACCGGCAATAAGGATTTTACAAATAAAGTAGACCATTAGTGGTCCTAAAATAAATTGGTCTGCCGTGGCGAAACCTGGCACATTTTCAACATGATTTTTTTTCAAGCAGCGTCTTTTCCTATAAAATATTTTACATACTTACCGAATAAAACTAATATGCTGAGATAGAGACTATTAAGTAGAACGTAAATCGGCAAGTCAGCCACGTCAAATGTTGGCGGGTGTTGCAGGCAGACCACATTTAGCAGTCAGCTGACAGCCATATTTTACCTTATCGACTTACCGAGTGAAACCAATTTTTTTATATTAGATCAAGTAAAACTGCATACATAAATTTTGGTCTGCCAGCATGCAGCCTGGCAGTTTTTCATATATGAATGGTTTTGTCAGTTAGTTATATACCGTAAAATGTTGAATACCTAAGAATATATAGGGGGTGAATGTATACATACATAAATACGAACAAATTTAACTTAGGGTTCAACTCCGAAAACGCAGAAAAAAAATCTGCTGTTTTTGATCGACTCGACGAATTTGTTTGTATGTATGAGTACACCTGCTAAAGTTTCTCAATTTAGCGGCGTGTAATTAATTACATTGAATTAGCATTATTCGTATTTTCTTCGACAGCTCTACGTTATTTACGTAAGTACTATTATCCATGATCGGAGAAGGCAGAGTGATTTTTAGTACTTGCGACTTTGTTCCATAGTGTGAATAGGCCTTTTTATGATTTTTCGAGTTTAAATTGTTAAAATAAGCGTTTTCGCAGTTATATTATAGTAGTAGTTTAGTGTTAAAGTATATCAAACTTTGACAATTTGATACATTTTCTTAAAAATATTTGGTACAAACGAAGAAAAAATACAAAATATCATAATTTTGGACATAAACTCAAGGTTAATTTCAGTAACGTACCTGTTTTAGGAATTCTGGTTGGTACCTAATATCTTGATCTCTTATCTTTTTATAACTATCACGTCATTGACCTAAAATTACTCTACTTAGGTCTGCCTGCAACACCCGCCAACATTTGCCGTGGCAGACTTGCTGATTCACGTTCTACTTAATAGTCTCTATCTCAGCATATTAGTTTTATTCGGTAAGTATGTAAAATATTTTATAGAAAAAAAGGCTGCATAAAAAAAAACTTGTTCAAAACGTGCCAGGTTGCGCCACAGCAGACCAATTTATTTTAGGACCACTAATGGTCTACTTTATCTGTAAAATCCTTATTGCCGGTAATATGATGAGGTAGGGTTTGGAGCGGCCAGCTCCCGGACTAAAAGTCCATACAAACAACTTTTACTCTGGGAACCCTCATTTTGTGTATTTCACAAAAGGCGTCATTTAGTCTTGTTACTGATCTAATCACTAACAAAGTCTCCAGTATGAATTTGGCTATATCAATAAGTTACCTTATGTAAATAGTAATAAATACCTGCAATGATAAGTCGTGACCGCTTTGAATCATCTACGGAGGAGAGTTTGAACCCAGAAGTTGACGGCTGTACTTCGGGTACCGCAAGAGGAGTTGGGTTCTGAAAAATGAAATAAACCATATTTATTCATTTTAATTAATATTTTGTTACAAAATTAAAGAATGTACTCTTGGAATATATTGAATATATTGGCTGTTAAGAATAGGACAGAATAAATTTTATTTCAGATCATTAAAATGCATAGTGTTTAATAATAATTCTAAAATTTTTCTTATAATGCTAAGGTTAGGAACAACAAGTTAATTTAATTATAATTTATTTACATTTTTATTTGAAATGTAAAGATATTATACTCATGGAATATATTGGGTGTTAAGATAATGTTGTCGAAGCCAGAAACAGATTCCATATAAGCAACTTTTACTATCGAGGTAACCCAGCAATCGTGAAAAAAACAGCTATGAAACATTCACTTTTTGGTCGAGTAGGTAACTTTTTATTTAATTTTCTTTTTTTTAATTTGAGAGACTTCAAGAAATTCTTAACCTCTGTGCCAGGAACAGCAGACTTGCTGAGTTTTTTTCGTTCATTATCATAAAATTGAGATGATCCAAAATGCCTTCCACACAAAACTTTATTTGCAATGGAAAGTTTGCGCAATGATTCTACTGATTTCCATTCTTCATCAGGCCAACAGTATTTGGCCCAAGCAAGTGCTCTGAAAGTAAGTAGTAAGGTATAAATGTTTATATAAATGTAATAAGATATTTATAAATTTGGGGTGTAGATACTACTGAGGTGTGTTCATTAAAGAACTCTAGGTTGGGTAGGAATACTTAGATTGTAATGCTGAATTTTTGAACGGGTTTCATCGGGTAGCGACACTCCTAACGAAACGGGTAGCGAAACCCAACCTAGTGTAAGTTTAAGAACGACTATCTGGAGTCCTGGATTGTGCACCGATTGCCCTCTTATTGACACTCTGATTGCTGACCAATGATAAACAATTAATCAATCAGCCATTTATACAGTAAAATTATTTGCATATATTGTCACGACACAAATTTCCGATCAATATTATACTTATAAATCATATCTAATCTAATCATATCATATCTAAACACAGCCCTACAAGTTTCTTGTTGCAAAATGTTGACAGTATAGTATCTTCAACTGAGGAATATTTTAGAATTCAGAGCGAAAATCCCTAGGTCTGAATGTGGTCTGTTCTTTTCTGTTATGCGCTTTCCTCAAACCGAGAACATAAGACAGACAGTTTGATACGTAGCACATTACTAACTTCAATCACACTTTTAATAAATAACCAAGACTTACTTTAAAGTATTTGTTTTCCCTGGATTTGGAAACCGATGATACGTTACAGAGCTATCTTGGTTACGACGAGTTAATCCACTCTTGGAACACTTCCTGTAATCGTGAACTGACATTTTTGGAAATGATAATTTATTTATTTGTTACTAGGCACATTCATTTAAAAATCAGAATTTCTAAAATTTTTTTCTGAAGAAAAATATTTTCAAATTTCACCGGTTGACATTTTTAATGTAGCCAGGAAATAACCAAATTCTCCCAAAATCAAATTATAGTACGGTTCTATGTTATTTCACCATTTCTTTTTGTTTCAGGTCTCATATTACGTATAAATCGCAGTATCCATGCCATCATTCTGATTATCTTAGTGTATTTAGAGAAATAACAAAATCGCGCAGTACCTTCTTGTGTGCACATACTAGTATTGCACGTGGTTTTGCGTAATTCTTTACAAGCTTCTTCCTCGTCTACATTTATCGATGACTTCGGCCACTCTTCTTTGCCAAGACGCAGCCATGCCGGTCCTTCCCACCACCGAAGTGAAAGAAGTTGTTCAGCGGTGCAGCCTCTGGAAGCTACGTCGGCCCAGTTGAGCGTGCCTGGAATGTGATGCCAATTTAACTGTTTAGCATTTTCTCTTATTTCTTTTACTCTGTTATACACATACACATTCCATGGTAAGTTTTTTGTAATCCAATAGAATGCAACACATGAGTCTGTCCAACAATATTCTTCACTTGGTTCGATACCAAGGCTCTTTCTAGCTTCTGAAAGTAATCTGAAACCAATCAGTGCTGCCGTTAATTCAAGACGTGGGATAGAGACTTTTCCAGGTGGTGCTACCCTAGCTTTTGCAGATATCATCTGAACACTCACCTCACCATTTTTTTCTGACCGTAGTAAAACACAGGCTCCATAAGCCACCTTGCTTGCATCGCAGAACATGTGTAAACTAAGCACGCTTTGGTCAAATAAATTGACTGTCAGCCGTCGTGGTACCATACAGTCTGATAAATAGTGAAGATGTTCATACCATTTTCGAAAATCATCTGCTAGGTCGCTAGGAATCTCATCATCCCATGATAGTCCGCGACGCCATGTTTCTTGCATTATCAATCTTGGGCTAAGTGTAGCGGGACATGTAAACCCTATTGGATCGAAAATTCTTTGTATTAATGACATAAGGTCCTTTTTCGTGATCCTACCGAGTGCTTCATAAGCAGGTAAGTTATTTAAATTACAGCCTAGCTCATCTCTGACAGTGTTCCATAGTAGCCCTAGGACAGAGACAATATTATTACCTGTCTCATTCACTTCCATAGGCGAAGTAACCCACTGCCTTAACTCAAATTTTGCTCTGCTCATTATTACCTTTGCCTCAGCAATAAACTTATAAGTATCTTCCTCTGAATCTAAGCTTGTTAGGCAGTTATCTACATAGAAAGACTTAGCTAAAATCTTGGCGGTGTTTTCTAGCTTACCTATGACCTGGTTCAGATGGTGTGAAATTGTTGCAAATGCTGGGTGGTACTGTTTACATGTGCAGTGTATCGTTGTGTGCACCTTGAACTGACGAAATCTCTATCAACAGAAGCCTTTATGCTTACGTTGAGAAGATTTATCGCTCGCAGAGGGCGAGTCAAACAGCTGATAACAGACAACGGAACGAATTTTACTGGCACGAAGAATCTTCTCTCATCAGTAGACTGGGATGTGGTACAGAAGCATTCGATGATTGATCACATCAAGTGGAAATTTAATGTACCGACAGCATCATGGTGGGGTGGATTTTTTGAACGCCTTATCAGAATCATGAAAGATTTACTGAAAAGAATCCTAGGGAATTCAAGAGTAAAATACGAAGAACTAGAGACAATTATATGTGAATGTGAGGCTGTCATGAATGGACGTCCTCTCACTTATGTACAAGACGACAAAAACGACTCCCTAGAACCGTTGACTCCATCATGTTTCTTACAATGTATTTCTCAGACAGATGTTACCGACTTGGACGTCGTAGATGCCACCAGCTTGAACATACGGCACCGTTACCTGCAAAAACTCAGAGAAGACTTCAAAATGAGATTTAAAGCAGAATATTTGACAGCCTTAGTTCAAAAAGGAAAGGAAAAAGAAGACAGATTAAGATTAGGAGACATTGTGCTGATTCAAACGGAAGAAAAACGGATAAAATGGCCACTCGGTCTTATTACAGAAATTCATACAGGTAAAGATGGTGTTAACCGAACGGCACGAGTTAAAACTGCAGTAGGTATTAAACTTCGACCTTTTCAAAAGTTGTATCCATTAGAAGTAAGGTCAGCAGAAGTAAGTATTCTGCTGAAAGGCAGTAGTCACGTGACCACAGGTAAGTCACCTAATATTTATTCATTGCCTAAATACACGAAGACAGCTGAGGATAGCGAGGATGTACCGAGCTACAAAGAGACGATGAAAGTCCCCGAAGAGGTCACCAGTGGCAGCTCTTTGGAAAGAAGAACTCGATATGGCAGACTTGTCAGAATGCCAAGTAAGTATGGTTGGTAATTAATTATTACCTTTTTACACAGATGCACATTTTTTGTAGAGAATTTATATTTTACATATAGAAACATACAATTTTTTTATTTAAGCTGCATTCTCGTTTGTCTGCTAATATAGTAAAACTATTTAAACTTTTGTCTTTAACGACATTTAATTTTTTTTGTTACAACATTGTTAACTATTGCTATAAAATGTATCTTTTAAAATAGATACTTGTCTATTTTGTTTCCATAAAAAACGTACTATCGAAGATTAATTTATTTACTTGATAAAACTTTTCAAGTAGACAATAATTCATAGTAGACAATTTGAATTTGTAAACATGTTATAGAAGTTAGATTGTTATTTTGTGCAAAAGTTGTACCTACCTATTTAACTTTAATTGTTATAAGTAAATAGGAGAATCTATTGCTTTAATCTATTAATTATTAGGTACCTCTATCATAATTTTGTAATTTCATTACATGTATACTTTTCTGGGTGTGGAGGATGTTACAAATTGGAACGCAACCGAATGTTTTTGAAAAAAATAAATGTCACTCTTGCAAATTGGTTAGAACAGATTGTTTCATTTCACAATTAAATCTATAAATAAAATAATATCCAACACCAATCCCAACTCAAAACACTCTTCTTAACATTAACAACATCTGTATTTCTCCCTTTTTTTATTTCCAGTATAGATAAAAAATTACAATTTGCTAAACTTGGAGTAAAAACGAGGCAATATTCACGATCTCCTGACATCTATTAGGATGGTGTTTGAGCAAATTTTGCTTTTTGGCCTGTATAGAGACGCAGTTAGATGTCACTAGATAATACTTGTGAAAAAAAAAAATGAAGAAAATAAGCTGTTGACTCCACAATTAGTTTATACCTTTTGTATAAATCTTAAGAAAAATCCAGGCATAGGCAAGGCAAGGGGTCTCTTAAGTATTTTTTTTTTTTTAGATTTTGACAAGTACACATATATTCTATTAATTTTTGATAATAAAAAGTGAATGTGCACTTTCATTTTTCTACCGCTTTGGCAGATTTATTTCAACTTGCTGTCTACCATGAATAATCAAAGACAGTGACTTTTTTTTTTATAATACGTTTCTATGATTTAGTGTTACCAGAACTTAAATTGACATAAAATTTTACGCCTTGTATTGTTGCGTATTGATACCTTTGTATCCAAAAATGGTTTAATGAATAAATTTTTCTGTTTTTTTTCAAAGAACCAAGGTCATCGACATAGCCTCCAAGAATAACAAGCTGAAGTGGCAGTGGGCTGGTAACATCTGCCGAAGAACCGACAGTCGGTTGGTGGATCAAGTACCAGACTACCAATCTGGAGGTAGCGAACACGAATCCCGTAGGGTCACATTTGTGCCCGAATTACGGCGATAGGGCTCACCACCCATCACGCCGGGAGGTAATAATCTTCGGAGAAAAAAAGGTGCACAAGTGTGGACTGTGACTTGCATTTTGCAGTCTACACTCGGCAGTTACACCTCTGACACCCCTTCCGGGGTTCATTTCGTGGCGATAGGTGTAGTTATCAAAACAATCAGCTCAGCTACTAAGTTAGCATGCATTTTAGAATGTAGTGAATCTGTTACAAAGAGTGTAACAGGAAATTTTCCAATACTGGTTATAATTGATGGTATTTGTAATGTTAATTATTTACATAATTTTGTCCCTATTGACACGGTTAGTACAAGTACTAACAAAATTAAAAAAAAAACCTTTTTAGAATTGAAGACAGTGGGAGAGCCGCCTGTATTAAAGCTGGTACATCAAAACATACAAGGCGGCTTTCTCGGCAAAATGCAATGTTTTTAATGACACTTACCCGATGTATCAACCGAATTGCGAACGGGGTGGAATACTGTCCTGTGCCTTGCACAAAAGATATCTCACTGACCAGCTAGTACCAATACGAATTAATCATATATTAATATTTTGCAATTATATACGTCTTGGCCCTTGGGTCTTAGTGGGGGAATCAGTGTGGCACTTAGGCTAAAAAGTTTGGGGACCCCTGATCTAAACTAAGGGTAAAAATACTAAACCTTCGCCTCTAAAACATTAAACATAAATGAAAAAACATTTCTCAAAATATCATCAATGCCAAATGGGATGGGAGGGCGCCCAAGACAATGGCAGCGTTACCTTTGGATGGCTAGGCTTATGCGTTGTACGAGGTACGCGCCAGTCGGTCACCCGAGGCGTCGACCAGGCACGACGATACTTCGTGAAACAGTCAACGTGCCTAGCGCCTCTGGCCCTAGGCCTCCACCAGGCCAGCCAGAGGGCCTACTCCGAAGTGACAAAATTCGATAGAATATTGTTCGGTCGTATATCTATCTCTACCACACTTTCTGTGCGTGCGTCAGAGATGGACGTATGCTCGAACGATAAACGATCGACCGATATTTTTGGTAGTGCCGGGCCAGGCAGCTTTCGATCCCAAATATTTAACCACAGATACTAAATTATTACATACGCCTTGAACACTCACGTGTGATTGTTATTGACTGTATGCCAACCGTTTCGCCGATACAATTTCGGTATTATCAAGGCGAGTGTCGTTCTTAAGACGAAGACGCGGCGTTCACCGTCGTTGTCAAACGGGCACCCAGTCGTCGCGTCGTCCTACGAACGTCACTCGCCTTGATAATGTTGATGGTAAAAATTGTTGAAATCGTTTCTATATAGTTGAAAAAAAAAGTTTAGCTAGTCGTCGTAAACAGTTATGACCAATATTAACATTTTTCTAAGTTGAATTGTATATATATTTTGTTGTAGATCATAGCAATCATCACAAGGATTTACAAGATACCAAATTCCTCGATAATATTTTTCAAGAATACGGTGCCTTGGTTTATGACGTGACACTAGCGGAATTAAATGTGTTAGTCAGACACATTATCAGATGCCAAAAACAAGAAATAATAATAACATTTTCCTAACTTTCCCCAAAGCTTCTATTTTGACACTTGCTTGACCGTTTTCAGAGACTCTACGTGATATTTGCAGTGTTTGTACGATTTTCCACTAGAAAATTAATGTTCGCACTATAATCAGTCAACAAAAACAACGTCTCTGAATTTGAGGGAGTGAGGGGGAGGTAAATTAAAATATAATGTACTCTTTGATTAAATGGTACCCTTCTGTACCACTCATTCCCGGTATTATACTTACCCTGCGTTCCGAAATAGAATTATATCGCTAAAATCGATTACGAAAGTATGAAGTGAATGGCTTATGATCCATTGTAATTCTATTACGGACCGCAGGGTTAGATATCTATGATGGATATCTATGGTACCACTTCCCTCGACCGGAAGTGCATAACTTTCTTTTATAAACCCTCGGACCTCGTGACCGACTATTGAAATGTCAAACTTTGACAGCCAAGTTGTTCCCACGATTTTTAACGTTTGTTGAATCCTCAGAATAAGGAATACAAATAGAAGCCTGGCTAAAATAATACCCGGAGAAAGACACCTATCCTTGATTTTCTTACGACATTCTAGTGCGTTAGAGAGAAATGGATATGTATTAGTTTTTTCTTAATTAGGTAGGTTGTCACTAGTTCGTTGCTTTACTAGTGATGTAACAATGTCGATTTTTGACTACGATAAATAAACCAAATCGAAATGAACCACGACCAATCTGCTTACCACACATTATATAGTATCAAAGTGTGAAAAAAAAGAGAATGCAGGAGGCACCGACCTTTCTGGTGACATCCTCTTGCTTTGGAAGGAGGCCAAGAGAATTAATAGCAAAGTGGTCTATGTCTACCCCAGTGGGACACGTGTTATATTGTGTAAATAAGGAATTAATGAAAGGATATCTTTTGTTTAGCATAATATTTTTTATTAAGTACAAATTACTATATCGTAGGCAGGTAGGTACATAAGTTAAGTCCAAAATTGTGTTTGTTTCTAGTACAAAAAATGCTGTAGTTTGTATCAGAGATACAACCGTAAACTATTTAAGTGGATACTTTTTAAGTCGCCTCTTAACTCAATCAAATAGATGTTCGTTGATGTCGCGTCTTTGTTCAATCATAGACTTATAGGATTCGTAATAATAATATTATGTCAATGATGAGCGATGACAGCGCAATTACTACAGAGGTAATTTCAATTTTTTATTATTGCTATCAAATAAACATCAACTCATCTTGAATAATAACAAATAATGAACGATTAAAATACCTAATAACCTGTAATAAGAAATCAAACTGTGCGCAGTTCAAGTCAATAAGCATTCCCAAAATTCGTTTCACGATAGAACTACCCTGTCAAAGTACTTTTATTGTCAACCACTAAGTACGAAAATGTCTTGATCTGCGGAATTTCTTCGTGAAGTTGATCACGGAAGTACCGTACAAGTTCTGAACAGGCCTTTCAGAACGATTTGCGAACATAGAAGTATGCACTTTTCTACACCACAGACATCCATAGGTACTGGTTCTGTTGCCTAAAATTGAAAAATTATCGAGTTAATATACTATAGTATAGTACAAGCACGTACCTACAAACAAGATTGATAATGCAATTATACATAATTATTTAAAGGTTACCAATGTGTCTGTATCTGGTAAATATAACGTCGGTAAACTTTTAACCGTCTCCATTTTAAATTTTCGTTTGGTCCAAAAGAATCCGGCGTAAAGTGTTTCGAACAAATATGACTGCTTTTTTTAATTGCCCAATTTGGTCTAATTATTCGTCTAAGCCATCCACTTTTTCATTCTTCCCTTTTTGGAAATCTGTAACAAAAAAATATAGCGATATTTATTCGGCATTATTTTTCTTTTAACTTGCGCTGCAATTAATCTGCGGTATTATCCTTTATGCACGGCTGCCGCGGGAACCAATGTTCGATAGTTTGCCACACAGACTTTAGTACATCACTATGCAAAAAAACATAACCTCTAATAGTCGGCAGAAAATCCATATAAAACAGGCAAATATCGGTGTAGAATTGAACACGAGTATGATTTACAAGAACTACTATTATTGTTACCGAGTTTTAGGTATGATCCTGCAACTTATTAACATAAAAACTATCAGAACTCACCGATAAAATGATATTGCTTCATTGTTGTTTTCTTTTCTTCCTGTATGCGCTTTACAGCCTTCAATCGCACAAGACATTTTATTACAATGTTAAAAAAACAATCAACACAATCAATAATAAATCACACTTTCACGAATTTTGAGAGGAAGAGCACAAAAATATTTAATTTCTCTCGGTGAAGCTGTAAACTTTCGCAAAATGCATTAGACATTTCGATGCCACCAAATTAAGATGTGATGCACGCTACGAACGATATTACAACACAACGATACAATGATGAGACATATTTAATTTGATGGTATTATAATTTTTAAAATACATCCAAATTACATCCATCTGACATTTGTTTGGTTCAATCTAGTGACACACCAGGAAAAAATATAAAGTAAGTGCGGTCCGTCGTTTCATTCACTCGTACACAGGAGTAATTTACGTTAGATGAGTACAATGGCTAATGCCCAGTTCTTATTTTAGCCAGGCTTCTATTTGTATTCCTTATTCTGAGGTTGAATCGTGGGCTCGGACGGACCTTGGTCTTGGTCCGAGATCGTGGCTGCTTATAGTAAAAAATATTAGTTTTTGTGATGTGATGACCACACTCTTTAATATTTTATACTCTGTGACCTTCTGTCAAAAAAGTTTGTTTGGGTTAAGAGGTTATTTTTGCGATGTTTTGAATATATTTTTGCAGTTTTGCCAAAATGTTGCTATCTATGAGAGTATTTAGGTGTAGAATTAACAAATCTCTTGGTCGGAGTGTGAATTTCAATACAGAGGCGTACAAACATTAGGCCTAGACGATATACCTAATATAACTGCGACGGAAATTCGAAAGTTACTTCGGCAAAAGGGTCTAGCAGTTCAGGATGGCTGCACTTCACTTTCTACTAAGTGTACAATATGTTCTGTTGAAGACAAAAGCAATGAGGGAAAGATTGGGTTGGTATTTATATCGTGCGTCCTTTATTTAATTGTAATGAGGTGTGCAATCAATAGCTGGCTATCACTTTTCATAACAAAGTGCTTTTCTTTTTCTGCGGAAATTCGTAGTTTTTATGAAAATCAATAATCAAAATTGGAAAATATTTGTGTACGAAACGTAGTTTTAGACTAAAAATTAAAGTGAATTGGCGTAACGAAACGTCAAATAATCCGTACACACGCAATTTTACCAGATATTGTCAATATTATTGACATTATGGTTCGTTTTCGGGCGAAACATAATACTGTAATAACTATTTATAACTTATTAACTACCTATTTAAAATAACTATTTTATATACTTTCTGTACCAATAGGTTCAAACTGTTCAAAAACCGACTCAGCGCACCCCGACTCCTGTATGTGTAGGTTAAAACTGTTAAAAATTGACTCAGCGCCCCCTGATTCCTACACTGGTAGGTTCAAACTATTCAAAAACTGACTTAGTGCACTTCGACTCTTCACAGTCTTGTGGCTACTACCCCTAGAGTGTATATATAAAGACGGAGGCACGCAGGGAGGGCAACCCTCGCCTGTCGTAACAAAGTGCAGGCAACCCTGCGAACCGGAGCGTCGGTTTGCAGGGTTGCCTGGACTTTGTTACGCAAGGGCGAAGGGGTTGCTCTTCCCGCAGTGCCGGAGCCGATGCAGAAGTGATTTTTTGTCAAAAAATTGACTTCTGTACTGATAGGTTGAATTGGTCCTAAAATTGGCTTCTGCATTGGTAGGTTCAGATGGGGAATGGGTCTACCTCCCCCCCTCCAACCACCCCCAACCAGTTTAATTTAACAAAATAATGTAAATATAACCTCAAAGTTTTATAAAATAAATAATTAATTTCTCAAAAATTATACATTTCCGCACAAAATAAAATATACTAGGGGAATCGGGGAGCCCCCCTATCCCCCCTACCCCCACCCCCCAATTAAGGACGCACGATTCAAAAATTTTACCGAAAGATTTTTGTGAATAAAACTACTGGTAGGTTTGTAAACATAATCTCTACTTGAGGCGTTGAGCGCAAAAGTGTTGTAACCAAAATTTATCAATTTGTCAAGTGTGTCGATCAGGGGACTGATACTGGGACGTTATTTATCCCTATGGTCATTATCAAAAAGAAGGCAGCAAAAAGGTTCATTCATAAGCATCCCAAAAGCTTGGTCTGCCAGTCTGGACCCTCTTGTTAAAACTAACTGACTAAATTAGAACCTCGTCAAGATAATTTATTTAACAATTAAGGTTACATCACTTCTGAGCAGATGGCACTTATTTTTTCATAGAAAATCTCAATAAATATACTCACGGCCTGTATTGTTCTATAAAAAAATCTTTTTGTTTGTTTATAAATCTAGGAGTTGCAGTTGACCTGATTGGTTTATTATTTGTTTACAGGTTACTTCCTTTGTCCTAAATGTAACATTCACGGGGAATGGAAGATTTTAGAGCGGATTGTAAAGAAAGCAAGGCTCGTCTCTTATACGAGTATACATACAAAGGTACCTTAATTTTTTTTTCCAGAATAGCTCTTGTTATTGTTATTAATCTCACGAAATTTCAGTTACCGGAAATCAATAGTTTTCTCAAAAAAAACTGACTTCATTTTTTTTTTTTTTTTGGTTTTATTCCAAAACTGCTGTGAGTGACGCATTAAAATTGACGTAATTTAATTTTTTTTGTTGTATTTCGCTAAAAATTGGCTCAAAAGACTAGTGTCCAGGATATAAAAAAAAACTAATGCAGACATTTTGTTTTCTTCGTGATTTGAATCAGAGCACCCGACTCCATGCAAAAAATAGGTTGAATAAGTTCCAAAGCAGAATCAGAGCACCCCGACTCTATACAGTCTTGTGGGTACTACCCCTAGAGTGTATATAAAACGCTGTAGGCGTGGAGGAAGGGCAGCCCTCGCCTTCGGCGACCAGCCTCAGCCGCTACGGCTCGCACGGGTGCCTATGCTTTGTTACGCAAGGGCGAAGGGGCTGCACTTTCCGCAACGCCAAAGCAATTGCAGAAGTCATATTGGGTCTTTAAAGTTAGGTTATGTTCAGTTTTTTTTTTTCAAGAAACTAGTTTCATTACACCCTCTCCCCAGTGATCCCCCTCCCACTATACGTATACTTAATATTCGAGTTATTTTATCCTACATAAAACATAAAATAACCTATAAATTTTTAATTTTGGAAAAAAAATTATAAAAAAAACTATTGATTTCCGGTACCCCCCCCCCTTAGGGGGGGGCTTATACCTCCCTCCCCCCATCCCCCCCCCTAAACATATACATAGGTACATATACGTATATAAGAGTCCTTCCGAAAGCAAAGCTAGACACAGCTACCAAAGAATATATTGAGAAGGCTAGGAAAGATGCAGACCAATTCCAAAAAGACTGGCAACAAATTATCAATAACACTACCTCATTAGCTAAGCTTGATGATAATGAGACCATAGAATTGTTTAGGTTATTTGAATTTCCAGTGAGTTGTCTATATAACTATATCAGGTGTATTTTTATTTTTATTTTGTGTCTCGATAATACTCTCACTTTCAGTACCATCACGAAGCAAACAAAACACTTTCAGATGTAAGAGTAACACCAGACCACACCACCCTGTACTTCCCTCTTCAGAACAGCTTAGACAAAGTGATTGGTTACCGCAATGTCCAGGCTGGTAAAGAGGAAGAGTCTGAATGCTATGGGCTTCATACAGCAGGCCTGTTCCAGTGTAAAGCTCCTAGAGTGATCAGGAATGAGCAGGCAGTATTAGTTCCGAGCATACAAGATGTTTTACACTTAGCCGCTAGTAAGGTTCCAGGTAAATATTCTTATGGGTTTTTCAGTTTTTTATAAAATCAAAAGAAATGATTGTAAAGCCTGAAAAACAACTACAAAGTAATATATGCAAAACTGAGTTTTATTAATATTCAGATGCTTTTTAAATACTACTGTTGAAATCAAGATGGAGATTGAAAAATCCAATTATACTGAAACTAAATAACGGGTCCAATTTTTAAACCAAGAGTTTTACATGGATAAAAAAAAGAGTCTTAAAATAAGTTCAGTCTAGCAAACAAACTAACAGACAAATTAATATTAGTGTACACAGTAATTTGAACAATACATTTAAATAATGCGCATAGGAATCTTCACCACTCTTTGGCAAAGGTCGTATTTCCTTAGGCTTTCTAAACATTCTATAATAGATAATAAAATAAGTGCATTGATTTTAGACCTTGTTGCCATACGTTATGGTTACCTATAAATCTTATTTACTTTGTACTACCTACTGTAGATAGATTTAAATATGATTTTCTCCTCGAACCTTTAACATTGTTATCCAGGAACTCTGATATGGCTGAGCAACTGTAGCCTACCGCCTGTGGTGTTGCCGGTACTCGAGAGCTACCAGAAGCTCTGCCTGTGGGGTGACTGGAACAACATGCGGGCTGTGGCTGAAAAACTGGGAGAAGAGAGGTGTCGGTTTGTGAGGTACGTATAACTGAGTTGGGGCAGTCTGCCGCCGTTTTAGGGTTCCCTCTACGGATTTGAAGTTTCCCTCTAACAATATCTCAAAAAAGATTATGGCTGTACCAATTTGGTTTTTATTTGTTCACCACTTGAACTTTTATTTTGTTTTCGTGTTCGCAAGTTGGTAACGTCTAGGGTTGTCATTGCCATCCGTCCGGATTTGTCCGGACTTTTGGCGATCCGTCTAGACTCTAGACTTTGACCGGCTTTTTAAATTTTCCGGTTTTTTGGCTTAGATGGAATAAATGTTTCATGTTCGCATTAAATTACTTTAAAATGAAACATAATTAAAGTGTTAAAATCAGTCTTCAATCTTTATTACACTAAACTGGTTCAACTGGTTAATCAATAGCTTTATTTGGTATTTTAACATTTTTACACACAACTAACAACTAGTGAGTAATAAAAATACCAAATAGGTCTCCACTCAGCATGTGTCATGAGCATGTCTTGCGCCATGACGCTGATTTTTAGTGAATGCCTATATTAGTCATATATACATATATATTTAAAAAAAAACCATCTTAACTTATAAATTTGACAGTAGAATTGACTTAATGGCTACCTATAAATTACTACATCTAGCTTTAAATATTTCAGCCAATATTATTTTTAATTCTTTCTAATGCCTATTCTTCTTGTAAATGTAATAGTAGTTTATGCAACAAGGGCAAAAATAAATAAATTATACGTAACCGAGTAATTTATTGCTCTTACGCCCGTGTATCATACTACGTTTTTCAATGCATAGTGTGAGGAAATACAACAAATATAATCTAGTGAACTTTAAATTATGATTGGCTCAAAAGAACTGTATTCAGAGCCGTTAAACAGTGGAAAAAGTACAACATTTATGGTACACAGGAAAACTTGTAGGTTAGCCCACTTTTCGTAAATAAATAAAAAAAAAAATAAAGCCCTAGGGCAAATTAGTCGACTTTCTGTTCGGTTTTGTGGACTTGCACTGAAAAATATATTTATACGTTTCTGCCCACTAGCAATGGCTTTAAAAACATGCCACATTGTAGAGATTTCTTATTTTTGAATAATGGCATTAGGTTTCAATAGCAAAGTTGTGTTACTTTATGCATTACGTTACGTTACAACACAATATTCTTTATGCATTACGTTACGTTACAACACAATATTCTTTATGCATTACGTTACGTTACAACACAATATTCTTTATCCATCCATCCATCAGCCTAGTTCGTCCACTGCTGGACATAAGTCTTTCCAGGACTTTGCCACCCCCGGCGGTCATCCTGGAAGAATTGCCCATACTCACACACGCTGGGCAGGCGAGTTGGTGAGCGTGGTGCTGGAACCCTCGCACCAGTGAAGCCGCTGCCCGTCACCAGTCTGTTCCATATAAAGCCCGGCTATTAGGGATTGATATACCACCATCCATCTCATCTGTCCCAGGCATGATGGGCCTCCTGGTTTTTTGCCTGTGAGCTGTCCTCTTACTCTCCCCCGAATTACTTCGAGGGGGTCTCCAAGTAAGGTGGTGATGGTGGTTTGTTTGTTTATTAGCTCACAACTCTGTCGCGAATAGCGAAATGTGAGTGATTTGTAAAGTATTTATTTGAACAAGCTCGTATGAGATTGATAGGTTGGTGTAGAAAACGGAACACGACTGTAAAATGAGGGAGAGAGAAAAAAGATGAGAGCGAGAGAGAGGATAACAAGATGGCGGGAAGGCCGGAGTAAGAGTTGAGAGTTCTGAGGAATATTGAGGTAAGATGTAAGATTTCAGTAAGATTGATGGTGGTCGTGACCAGCCGGGTTTAAGAACCTTAATTGTGTTCTATAACCCGGTGGCAGGACACACGATGAGAAAAGATTCAGGAGGCAGCGGATGGTTGTAAGGGGTGTGATGGAGACCATCTTGGGAACGAGAGGTTCCCATGCATAAGAGTATAAGAGACATTCGAAGGGGGCCATTTAGATGGTCTGATCCTAGAATGTAGCTATTATTCGAAGGAGGCCCTTGGGGTCCGATTACCTGAGAATATAGCTGAAGATAAGAGTACACAAAGATCATCAAGTTTGCGTCACTTCAACATCGCTGCACGGCGTCTTCAAGACACAGAGCATCGGAGACCTACACTACCTAGCTACGGGACCTGCACGACGTGACAACGGGTCTTCATCTTCGACTTTCTCTTCAGCAACGAGCTGTTGTCGCGTGTGGAGGTAAGGTTATGTTACTTATGTTAGGTATACCAAGAGTAAGTATTGGTGTCAGTTCTCTAGTTACGAGTACAGGATGATTTAGTTTTTCATGAACGTATATGAACCCCAGGCGTATATCAATTCGCTAAAGTATTTGCGACATGGTGGAGATGCTGGGATATACGATTGTCATTTCATGATTGTAGTGAGTTTGGCTACCTATTTAGACAATGAAATGATGACACATGAGAGACTGCGAAGGCGTCTAGAGATAGCTTTGCATCATGGATGTGGTCAGGACGCATGAAATGGGACCTGAGTCAAGCCACTAAGAGTTTCTCAACAGCGGACAACATGCATTTCAATGAAATGCATATTTGTTTGTGCCCTAAAGTTAAACCGTTTAAAAGGTTTGGACTAGGTAATAAATGGATGTTAGACTTGTTTGTAACATGTAAGTTATTGGGTCATGTTACCCATTGGGTAATACCCAATAAATTGTGGTTTATTTGATGATAATTACCTATGTAGGTATCAACACCTTTTTTCATTTTTACAAAATTTACGTCACGTTCCGAGTTGAAATTATGGTCATCGGCTTCACACGCTTACGAAAAACAAGCCTTCGTAGCAACTCTGAGCTATCTTTTCAGTGAACGTATATGTTTATTATGGGATGGGTCTATCTCTTTAGCGACTAAGACAACAGGCCAACACCCTCAGAGAGATCCTCAAGTAATACAGTGACTAAAATTGCATAATAAAATAAAAATCTTCAGACTTGGCTGTATGGGCTAAGTTCCATTTGCCTTCTCACTAACATGAACAGAAAAAGAAAAATGGCGACCATAGACAACGATTAGGGTTGTACCTTTCGTTTTTTGATATCGATTTCGAGTAAAATCGAAAAGTTAAGATTTGGCTATGTTTACCGAAAATTTTTTGTGCACGTAAGAGAGAGTGAATCGAAATTTTCGGGTAAGATGTGTAGCCTGTATTATGAGAAGAAAAGATAAAGCCGTGATATGGGCAAAGAGCCCGCGGCCGAGAGCGAGATGGGTTGCGGCCCAATATCTAAATTAAGAATTAGTGAGGATGTGACCCTCAATCAAGACGAGAGTAACCGTGACATGGGCAAAGAGCCCGCGGTTCAGAGAATGATGGGTTGTGGCCCGCATTCTGTGTAAGAGAGTCAATTGAAATAAAAGAGTTTATGTTATATGAAAATGAAAAAGTAGGATTTTATGTAAAATACTAGAAATAAATTTAACAAAGAGTAACGAACAGTCAAGAGTACTGTTCTGTTATTAAAGATTTAAAGTGATAAGAGTATGCAAGAGAATATTGAATGATGATTTATGTCATATTAGGATTAATTAATTGGAAATTTGTCTGTTTTGCATTCGCCACCTAGGCGTGAACGTAAAATTAAAAAGTTCAGAAAAAGTAGAATTTCCTTACTAAAGTTGAGTCAAGCAAGAGCATTGTTTCGAAATATGTTCGAAATATTCGGTCGAGACGGTACGTGGTACACACTATAATACTATTGTTTGTTTCATTTCACTTGTTTGTGATAATTGGAAAATTGAGTTAAGAAAGAATATTGTCGAACTAATTTCTTTGAAGTTCAAGTATTTAAACGAACTTATTTGATTAAAGTCAGTTCAATACTATTTTGTGGTTGAGGAAATTAAATTAATCATACACATATGTGAAGAAATAACACGAAATTGATGAAATTTTTGCCAGGCAAATGGCGGGTGACGCCACAAGCCGGTAAGTTTTATTTTGTTATTATAGTCAAAGTACTTACTGACGAAAGACGAAACAGTAAAATATTGTAATGATGGTACAAGATACAAGAAATTCATATACCGAGCATAGTGGAGTTTTAGTAATTTCACGGTTTTGATTGTTTTGATGAACGACGTCGATTGAGGCGCAATTTTCTTTATTTGTAAAAAATCATATGTTGTTTACTTACAGATTGGTTAGTACTTGTTAAAGATACTTACCGGAACGGTATAAACTAAGACTACTTATAAAATATAAAGAGCATTGCAACTAATTCAGGAACAATGGGTGATCTAGCATGCATGCGGCTGCAGATCATCAAAGATCAAGTCCAGGGACAGTACCAAAAATGTCAAAACTACCTGACAGATTTGCGATCAGGATTAACTCCAGTGTACGAAGTTAGTCTAGCTAACAAAATACTGAAATTGAAAAATGAACGTTTCATCTCAGAAATGCATTTGCTGGTAGAGAAAGGATACATAACTTCTGTAGACATTGAAGAAAACACTGTTTTGCAGATGAATTGTGAAGTATTATGTCTAGAGATAACAGAGGAGACCAATAAGGTAAATAATGTAAGAAATGAAATCCAATCTAATGACAATTCGACAAGCAAACTACCGCAGCTACATTTAAGAAAATTCCATGGTGAAGTTCTGAAATGGTCTGAATTCTGGGACAGATTTAATTCGAGTGTCCATTCGAAACCCCTTAAAAATGTTGATAAATTTGCATATTTACAAACATGCCTTGAAGGTGAAGCTAGAGAGTGCATTGAAGGTTTTCAAACGACAGACCGTAATTATGAAATTGCAATTAACACACTGCACAACAAATTTGGTAAGAAATCTCTAGTAATTGATGCCCACTACAAAGAACTGTTCACTCTTCAATGGAAGGATAATCGACGATTACTAAATGACATTGAGCGTCATCTAAGGATTTTGCAATCTCTTGGTGAAGACACGACTGGAGCACACCTTCGCACTTTAATAATTGAAAAATTTCCTGATGACATTAAAAGAGAACTACGCTTAAAGATGAGTCCTGAAGAAGAATCCATCGATAACATTCGTAAACAGTTAGATCATATTATTAGTGCGAGAGCGATAGCACCTAATGCATCAAAGGAAGTACCTACATCCTTTTCAACTGAAACACTACATTTAACAGAAACAAGACAAAGACCTTATAGAAAATTTGATAACCAGAATAAGAACCAGCGATTTTCAAAGCCTAAAGTGGAATATCAAGATAGAAACATGAACAGAAAGCGAAAACGTCAACTAGATGAGGGACCGGATGCTAAGAAACTGATAAGATCATGTATATTTTGTGGCGCACAACACTACAATGATGATTGTAAAAGGGCTAACACTCTTGAAGAAAGAAAGAAGATACTAGGTAAAAGATGCTATGTTTGCTTCAGACTTGGTCATCATGTCTCACGCTGCCAGGTGAGTAAGAAATGTTTCTATTGCAAGGAAAAACATAACAGAGCGCTGTGTCCGACTAAGTTCGAAGCATGTAAAACCTTACAAGTGCATGATCATAACTGTGAGTGTGGTAATAGTTCACAGAGGACTGTGGTACAGACTGCAGTAGCTAAAGCTATAGGAAGAGATAAAAAACAGTATGACTGTCGAATTTTATTGGATTGCGGTTCACAAAGAAGTTATGTGACTAAAAAATTTGCTACCCTGTTGAACCTGGAGGAGATGGAAGAAAATAATTTATTAGTCTATACATTTGGCTCTAACAGACCCAAGGAGATTCATACAAAGTTAGTGAAGATCGACATTTATACAAAGAGAGATACAAAGATAATTATAGAAGCTAATACTATACCATATATTACCAACAAAATTGACAACACATGGATGAACATTGAACCAAGACATCTGCTGTTAGCCGATGATAATTCATCATCCAAGATTGACATATTGATTGGAAATGATTACTACCATTCATTGATGAAAGATGACAAACGAATAGCTTTGCAAGAAAATTTATATTTGATCAATTCAGAGTTTGGATGGATTATTTCTGGAAGAATTCCTATAGATATGGATCAACCAATTTCTGTATTGACTTATGTTCAGTCAAAATCTAAAACATGTAAGAATTATTTCTCAAAACCAGACCTTCCATTGCAGGATCATAATCTGAGCTTGTTATGGGATTTAGAGACCATAGGCATAAAAGATGCACCAACATCTGTTCAAGAAGAGGCAGTTAAGATTTTCAATGAGAGTATTCAATATAAGGACAATAGATATTGGGTCAAGTGGCCATGGGCAAATTCCTCTGCAGACCTCCCTAACAATTATGGTTTAGCTATTGGACGCTTGGCGAGCCTGATCAAACGGACTGAACTTGACATATTAGAAAAGTACAAGAGAGTTATAGAAGACCAAGAACATTTGGGAATTGTAGAAAGAGTGGAGAATCATACCACACCTCAAGACCACCCAGTACATTATCTACCCCATCATTATGTTATTAAGAAAGAGGGTACAACTGATCTTAGAATTGTGTATGATGCTTCGGCAAAGCCAAATGGAATGTACCACAGCCTGAATGAACTGCTGTACAAAGGACCTCTACATTTAGAAGTGGAAATCAGCAATCAATATCTCTGGACAGATAGTCAGATTGTCATAAGCTGGCTAAAATCAAAGAAATTACTACCACCTTTCATAGCCAGAAGAGTACAAGAGATTAAAAAACAAACTGATGTTAAAGTTTTGTATGTTGAGACGAAGAATAACCCAGCAGATATTGCTACAAGGACAGAAATTCACAAGAGAAGACAGGAATGGTTTTATGGTCCAAAATTTCTGTATGAGAAACATTCGCACAGTGACAATTGGTCATTAACTCAAAATTTTTGCGTAGGGGAGGGTCTGACAGAGTCAGATATGGAACCTGTTGAAACTAAAGAAAATATAGAAGAAGAAATAAGAATAGACACAACAAATGAAGATATGGAAAAAGAAGAGACGACAAGTAAAAATGATGAGATAGAACAAACGTTTCAAGACGAAAGTATAAATGAGATTAAAAATATAAAGAAGTTACAAGAAGAATACTTCTCTAAGGAAGTAGCCGGACAAGAGACAAATCTCAGTAGGTCTTTAGGTTTATTCAAAGATTCAGATGGCTTACTTAGATGTAAAGGCCGTACCACATATGCTAGTTGGTCATACAATCAAAAGTTTCCAATACTTTTGCCGAAGCACTCAGCATTTACAGATGGTGTAATAAAGAAATCTCACAAAGACAATTACCACGTGGGTACTGCTCATACACTCAGCATAGTAAGACAGAGATTTTGGATTCCTCATGGAAGAGCAAAAGTAAAAAGTATTCTGAGTAAGTGTCCAGAGTGCAAGAAGCACGGAGGGGGACCATACAAACTTCCAAACATAGCACCACTACCACAAGAAAGAGTAAACTACCATAAAGCATTCACTTATATTGGTTTGGATTATCTAGGACCACTTTTGGTGTCTGACGATACAGAAAAGACAGAAAAAAGGTGGGTATGTCTTTATACCTGCCTGGCTGTTAGGGCAATACATTTAGAAGTGGTAAAGGATCTTACGTCAGAGGAGTGCCTAATGGCATTAAGAAGATTCATGGCAAATAGAGGTGTTCCAACATTAATTACATCTGACAATGCGTCACAGTTTAAGCTTACTGCGGATTTGCTGAAGAGTCCATATTGCCTAGAAAACAAGATCCAGTGGAAATTTATTCCAGAACTTGCACCTTGGCACGGCGGCTTCTATGAAAGATTAGTCGGTTTAGTGAAGCACTGCCTGAAGCGAACTATAGACAAGAATTTGTTAAGAGATAGCCAACTGTGTACAGTTATCAAAGAGATAGAGTCCATATTAAACAGAAGACCATTAACATATGTTGGCTCAGAACCAGAACATATTATAAGACCTGTAGATTTTCTATGCCATAATGATTGCATCATGATACCTTCAGAAACGCCATATTTTAATATTGAGGATTCAAGTGCAAAGACGTCTTTGATTGAAGGATGGAAGAGAGGGCAAAATATATTGAACGATTTCATAAAGATGTTTGTAAGCCAATACTTGGCTGAAATAAGAAATAGAAAACAATTGGAACTCAAACAGCATAGAATAGTTGCTAATCAAATTCCAAGAGTTGGTGAAATTGTGCAAATAAAGGGTGACACAAACAACAGATGTTTGTGGAAGACAGGAAAAATAACCGCACTAATTAAAAGTAAAGATAATGAAATAAGAGTAGCTCGAGTAAAGGTAGGAGACCAAGAGTTTACAAGATCCATTGGACATTTATACCCATTAGAGATTATGGAAGAGAATTGTCATGAACAAGAGGAGATAGCGGTAGATAACACTGAGAATGAGACTGTAGGAGATACAAATAATAAGACAAAAACAGACAATACGACGAAAATGGATGACAAGATGAGACAAATAGAAACAGGAAACAGAAAGAGAAAAACTGCTATGCAAGCTAGAGAAAAGTTTAAGGAGTGGTCTAAAGTGTTGTTTAATTAAGAAGTGGACTAAAGTTTGATTAATACTTTGTAATTCTCTAAATAAATAGGAATTTTGGTACAAACTCACTGACTTTACTTTATGATATTATCTATAGATATGATTTTAAAGATTCATTGACACCATGTGGCTGATGACCTTTCTCGAAGGGCCGGGAGTGTCGCGAATAGCGAAATGTGAGTGATTTGTAAAGTATTTATTTGAACAAGCTCGTATGAGATTGATAGGTTGGTGTAGAAAACGGAACACGACTGTAAAATGAGGGAGAGAGAAAAAAGATGAGAGCGAGAGAGAGGATAACAAGATGGCGGGAAGGCCGGAGTAAGAGTTGAGAGTTCTGAGGAATATTGAGGTAAGATGTAAGATTTCAGTAAGATTGATGGTGGTCGTGACCAGCCGGGTTTAAGAACCTTAATTGTGTTCTATAACCCGGTGGCAGGACACACGATGAGAAAAGATTCAGGAGGCAGCGGATGGTTGTAAGGGGTGTGATGGAGACCATCTTGGGAACGAGAGGTTCCCATGCATAAGAGTATAAGAGACATTCGAAGGGGGCCATTTAGATGGTCTGATCCTAGAATGTAGCTATTATTCGAAGGAGGCCCTTGGGGTCCGATTACCTGAGAATATAGCTGAAGATAAGAGTACACAAAGATCATCAAGTTTGCGTCACTTCAACATCGCTGCACGGCGTCTTCAAGACACAGAGCATCGGAGACCTACACTACCTAGCTACGGGACCTGCACGACGTGACAACGGGTCTTCATCTTCGACTTTCTCTTCAGCAACGAGCTGTTGTCGCGTGTGGAGGTAAGGTTATGTTACTTATGTTAGGTATACCAAGAGTAAGTATTGGTGTCAGTTCTCTAGTTACGAGTACAGGATGATTTAGTTTTTCATGAACGTATATGAACCCCAGGCGTATATCAATTCGCTAAAGTATTTGCGACAAACTCTGCAACTTGTCAAAGAATTGCGTAAACATTCAAAGAAGCATCGCATCTACGAAATATCCAACATTAGTGAATCTCTGACGAAATTGGTCTCAATTAGTAGAGTTGTGTAGTATGGCGGCACGTCTACACGTTTGCCGCATTCCTTTTAGATATGAATAATCACGTATAATTAAGTATAAATAAGGATTCATCTTTCGTCAATATATATTACATACCTTACCATCAACCTAGCAGTAACTATTTATTATATACCGCCCCCAAATTTGTGACCCCGACGTGATGTCGGATTACTAATTGAATGGAAACTAATTTGATACAGTGGATAGAGGAGACACGAAAATATGAAAGAGCTACGAAAATATTCTATTAGAATATAGTGTAGGTCTTTTATTTAAACTTCTTTTTATGATTACGATTATCTTAGTATTTTGCTGAGGGTATATTATAAGACAAAAAAATAATTTTAGGATTCCCTAAAAAAACGGAAACCTTTTATAGTGAAGCCTGTTTGTTTGTTTGTTCAATTTGGAGCTGCTAGGCTAATTGAGTTAATATTTGGCGTGTACGTAAACAAAAAACCGGTCAAGTGGGAGTCAGATTCACGTACCTAGGGTTCCATATCGTGGATGAAAATTTAATTTTGTATTTTTTTTTCTTAACCGCTATATTTTTATGTAATCTTTTTCGGTCTACAAGTTTTGGAGATAAGGGGGAGATGCATTTTTTGTGGTTTTACGAGGATTTCTCGAAATAGATGCAAGTAAATATAATCAAGCTATATATTTTTACAATTAAATCTTTAATACCTACAATTTGATACCCATATTGTATTTTTATAAAATAAACTTATTATTTGTTTTACTTTTTTTTATATTTCACATTTGTGTTAAACTTTTTTCATATATAATAACTATAGTTTTCCAATAACTAACCAGTTAATCTCTAATTGACATTTTTTCATATTTTTTTGTCAACTAGTTACGGAGATAAAGGGGGGGACATACATTATTTTGTAGTTTTTTAATGCTTTGTCGAAACTAGTGCTAGTAAATATATTAAAAGTATATATTTTAACAATTAGCTCTTTAATGTCTACAATTAGATACCCATACTGTGTTTTAAGGATAATATTTTTATTTTTCTCTCTTTTATTTTGAAAATAGTTAAAATGTAGTTTATATATACAAGGTGACTTTTTGATCATCGTCCAAATTCATACTGGAGGCTTGATAAGTGATCAATATCTTGGATCCCAAACAATTTTTGTAAAATTTGTAAAATTAAATTTCGACTTCCCATAGAAATTCACTTCCAGTTCCGAGTAAATCACTATGGGGAGTCGAAATTTCATTTTACGAATTTTACAAAAATTGTTATTGATCAATGATATTGATCACTTACCAAGCCACCAGTATGAATTTGGACGATGATCAAAAAGTCACCTTGTATATATATACATATACTAAATAAAAAAAAAAAAACGAGTTACTTTGAGATATATTTCGGGCCCTATCCTGGGTCCGGCATCAGTCACAATGAAATTGACAAAAAATAAATAAAAAAATAAAAAGTCTAACCCGCTCCTGTTATCATATGGTTAAAAATCGATCCAGCAGACGCTCCCCCGATAGCACGCATGGTATCTAATGGGTGGCGCCATCACATTGCATCACTGCGCTTCTACATAATAGTTTTTGCTGAGCTGTACAACGATGAAACATGGTGGCGTCACATTGTTATTGTCGTTTGTGCCCACTAAATTGTTATTTATCGCTGCCTATTTAAGCCTGGTCCGTACTGAGCACCAAGCGACCATATATACGAACACAGATTCATTATTAGTTATTATTCATAATAAGTTAATGTTTATTTGATCGGAATAATAAAAATGTTGAAATGCACTGCCATCACTATGATATATGTGGCCGCTTTTGATTCTTACCTCTGTGTTTAAGTAAAGAAGAAGAGGCGAAATAAGAAGTATCCACTTCAATAAATTACTGTTGTAACTCTTACACAATCAAGTGTTTTTTTACATACAATTATTTTAGGAAATAAGAAAAAAGAACAAAGGTCACGGATGTTAAAATACATACAAATTTTCGCTAACAAACAACTAAAGCACACCTAGTAAGCAAACTCGCTTGTACACAGGAGCCCGGGCACGCACACATTCACATCATAGTAAGCCAATTTCCACAGTAAGTCCACTCACACAATTGGAATCGGTGGAAATTTTGTCTTTGATTCTGTTGCTAAAGAATATCCTTATTCTGAGAAAGAATACGACAGTGTTATCTAGGAATTTTATTTAACACTAGATTTGACATGAGGAAAAACGTTCAGTACATGTCCATGTCAACATATGTGTACATGTCAAATATCTTGTTTATTTACTTATGCGACTGACGACGGCCACAAGTTGGCCGAAATATATTTCGAAACTAATAAATACTTTTCAATGCATGTGCAAAGGCCCACTTTTTATGCATCAAAACCGAACAAAAAGTCGATTATTTTGCCCTAGGGCTTTATTATTATTATTTTTTTATTTATTTACAATGGTTGGCTAACCTGCAGACTTTCCTGTGTACCATAGATGTTATACTTTTTTTTCCACTGTTTAACGGCTCTGGATACAATCCTTTTGAGCCAATTACAATTTAAAGTTCACAAGATTATATTTGTTTTCATTTCCTCACACTATGCATTGAAAAACGTAGTATGATACACGGGCGTAAAAGCAATAAATTACTCGGCTACGTTTAAAACACTCGCTACACTCGTGTTTTAAATCGTCCTCGCAATTTATTCCTTTTGGCCCTTGTAGCATAAACTACTATTTTTATTTATACATTATAATTTATTCAAAACAATAAAAGGCCAAAAAAAGGCTTAAAAACATTATTTATTCAAGTATTAAATGATAATTATAATTTAGCCTTTTTTGGTTTTATTATGGTAACTCTTTTACAAGTAGAGTAACAAACCTAGCGTCGGCCAAAGGCTGTTGGCATTTTTAGTAGGATCAAAAACTTCGTTAGTAGTTGATCTAGGCCCGTGCTATTTTGGCATTTTCTGATTAAAAATACATTAGAAGTATAGTAACTGGCGTACTATTTATCTGACAAACTATTTTATCACATGCGTTGTCCATTTTGTTAAGAAGTCCCTTTACGCCTTTATATTTCTTAAGATTCATACAAAAGGTAAAAAGTGGATGTGAAGTCAACAGCTTATTTTCTTCATTTTTTTTTTTCATAAGTACTATCTAGTGACATCGAACTATGTCTCTATACAGCCCAAAAAGCAAAATTTGATAAAACCCCATCATAATAGGATATCGTGAATATTGCCTTGTTTTTACGCAAAATTTTGCAAGTTGTATGTTTTTTAGAAAAAAAGAGAGAAATACAGACTTCGTTC
Source organism: Ypsolopha sequella (assembly GCA_934047225.1). Taxonomy (NCBI): domain Eukaryota; kingdom Metazoa; phylum Arthropoda; class Insecta; order Lepidoptera; family Ypsolophidae; genus Ypsolopha; species Ypsolopha sequella. The sequence continues at coordinate 228,520 of CAKOHE010000016.1, read as the reverse complement.
ATGTAAAGAAGACTAAGTTTATACACTTTTCTATAAATAAACAGTTACCGTTTCATGGAAAAATGTTTTTACCTGAAACCATTTCACAAATTCGGCGCTTTTTTAATATCTCGCCATCTTGCACCTCTTGATGAGAGATAGGTCGGATTGTGACTTGGGGGAAGGGAAACATATATAAAGATGTGTGCAAAGTTTCATTGGGATCAACGCCATCAGGACGTCACAAACACCTAAAGCATTTATTTGTGCATCTTAAGAGTACTTTTTATCCCTGAATCTCTGTCACTTACTCTATCCGTGTATTACTGGACATTTTCTTGTTTCATCCAGTTAGAATTCCGTAGAATTCGTAATATTGTTTATTCAATGTGGATGATTATTTTGTATAAAATCATTTTGTTTGTTAGTTAGGATTTGTAAAAGGCCCTAGAAAATGCTTTACAGCGAAACCGGTCGGTAAAAGGCCCTAAAAATGCTTTACAGCGAAACCAATCGGGCATAATAAAGTTTTATTGTATATGTGGATAAGTACAAGCGTTTTTTTAAACAATATCTATGCAAGAACACTGATTAGTTAGCGGAATCGGACGGAACGAAGCATTCTCTCTCAGGACTCGTTGCTCGATGGTAGAACACAATATGTTGCGTGCGAGTTTACTCGTTTTAGTGCTTGAACAGAAGGAATTGTAGATGTTTGAAATTGTGTTTACAGCAATTTGTTTTCAGCTGTCGTACAAACTATTTGTGCTTGTTTATCTGCAATGCAGAATTTTAATAGGGACCATAATGGGGTTAAAAGATTTTTCTCAGAGGCTAGCTTGCAAATTTAAGATTCTTTCTTTAAATTTGTAATTCATTGTTTTAAATTTCTAATTAATTGTACATCACAAGAAAACATGCATGCCCTAAAAAGCGCGTGTTTGTGCCCGAAGTACGGCGATAGAGCTCACCACTCATCACGTTGGGACGTCATAATCGTCGTCGGTGAAACGCGGGTGGTACATAGTGTGGACTGTGACTTGCATTTCACAGTTCACACTCAGAACACCTCTGAAACCTCCTTGGGGATTCATGTCGTGACGTTATATTTATTTTATTTCATAAATTTTAATATACTATATATAATTGTATATAATTGTACAAAAATTAAACTCAGCCATACAAGTAGGTATTCGTGGTAATTAGAAAAAAACGTTCAAATCGGTAATATTTAGATACGACATCGACATTTTTAAATATTCTGAATTCTGATGATACTACCTTTCTCTTCTGAATTTCGTTAACTGCTGTAAGCAAGGCTGATTTGACAATTTCTCATTTTAATTATTGACATTATTATTAACATAGGATAAAAGTAAAAAAAAAAGTTCAAAGTTTGTCGGGATAAAAACTTAGTTTTAAAGATCTTTTTTCATGGCAATTTTTATCTTTACTTGTACGTAAAAATATTAAAGTTTGTGTTTTATTAAAACTCGCGTGAGCTGACATACTAAACTATTATTACATACTGGCAGCCGCCAGTGCCCATTTGAAAACGACGGTGAACGCCGCGTCGTCGTCGTCCTAAAAACGACACTCGCCTTGATAATGCCGAAATTGTATCGGTGAAACGGTTGGCATATAGTCAACAACAATCACACGTGAATGTTCAAGCCGTATGTAATAATAGTTAAGTTTGTGTTTGTTTATTTCTTCTATTTGATTGCAACAACATTTAAAGTTTTGAAGTTCAAAACCGGACCTTTGATCAACTTTTGATCCCAGAAAATTTGTCAATTTTCCAATGACTAAATAAACACAGGGCAAAAACGCTGTTCGTATGTGTAAGTTCTTAATATATTAGTTCTTGTAAGCACAAAAGCTTTACGATTTCAGTTTTAACCGAAAATAAATTTCAAGTTGAATCTCTAGTTACCGAGAGATAGCCGAAATGAGTCATGCCGTCGGGCCTCTTTCCATCGTCCCGAACGACTCCTGTTGGTTCACGGGTCGAGGGTACGTTGACCGTGGTGAAGGCCCTTCGGATAATATCATTCAGGGCAGCATGGCGAGAGTGGCGGCTGGCACTGCGTCGACACGATAGGCCGTGGAGCCCGGAACAGTCCACAATGTCCACATCAGCTCTGCAGGGGCAGCGATGTGGTTGGGTTATTGTGATGCCTAGCCGCAAGCTTATGGCCGTACTAAATGACAGATTGTCGATTAGGGTACCGATATTTACGGAAGGAAGTGCCTGCAGACAATAGCCTTATTTGTTTAGTTTTTTAGTTTTATCTATTTTCTTTATCAATTATAATGAATATCCAAAAACGAAATGTTCTTTATCCTTATTTCTTGTTTTACTGCTTATTGTAAAAATGTTTTTTTTTTAAATTAAAATATTTTAAATTTATATTAACATTTAAAGTTAATATAACTACAAAATTATAAAAAACATGGACAATAATTTATATCGTAATATATATTTCGACCGACATATACTTCGGCGTCAGTTAAATAGAAAATGGTTAGTTTTTTAAGTAATGTTTGATCTTGATGATGACAGCCGAACAGATAGACGGTCTGGTAGATTGAAAGAATAGTTTTAAGAAGTATTTAGTCAGTTCAGTTTAAAATTATAAAAACAGTAATACAGTACAATATAACAGTAATTTCTTTAATCGTTTTATTGTTTATCTTCTTAATTTTAATGTTCATAAGTTACGCATGTCACATATCTAATATTAAATATTCGTCTAACCTCAACCCATAACCAACTTAATCCCATTCCGGAGCCACTTAATCACACGTCTTGTTAGACAAAAAATACTAGATATGATAGCATCTCATTAAGTTTTTAATAAACAATGTAGCCGATTCTGAAGGCTTTAACTTTAGTTTTAGTGCTGTCAAAACTAAAATGTTATCGTTGCAAAATAGTTCATAAGTGTGAAGTACAGAAGCTAAATTACTTTGGAAAAATTTTAGTCTTGACAGCCTAAAACTAAAGTTAAAGCCTTCAGAATCGGCTTTAATATATCCCAGTAGCGCAGAGATCGTGAGTGATACTTGAACCGGGCCGTGGTCCGGCTTGATTGACGCACACCTCCCGCCCGGCGCGCGCGCATCATTACTGTGATGAATGCGTTTAATAGTTCGCTTAGTTGAGAGCCTACTCGTAGTCTAGTATAGATATTTTATCTTTACTAAGTCCGTTAAGGCGATATGCGAAAAAAATACGGGTGTTTCTTTTCTGTGTATTTCATCTTGTATATAAAGGTGTTAAGATGAATTTGCAGACGCCAAAAACTGGCGATAGTGTTCGTCCAAACAAACAACTTTCAGTGCAAAAAAAATTGAGAAATCTAGAAAAAAAATTGTTATTTCATACATTTTGGTCGGGTAGCTAGCTGTGTAACTTTTCTAAGGAACAGCTGATTTTTATTCGCGATTCGAGGTTTGGCTCCATGGTAAAGGTTGTTCGTATGGACGAGTATACTATCGCCAGTTTCCGGCTTCCACGACTTCATCTTAACACCTTGTATATATTATATATGAAGCCAAATTCATACTGAAGGCTTGTTAAATGACCAGTATTTGGTCATCGACAACATTGACAAAAAAGTAACGATACTTAGTAAAGTTACGTAAAAGGTTTACTTACGGCAATTAACTGTACAAGGGATATATTCAATTATTATAGCAACATCCATCGCTTTGGATACTCTAATTATTATTAATAAAATATTGAAAAAATTTCGTCGTGCCAGGATTAGAACCTGCGACCTCCTGCTTACATGACACGACTGCGCCACCGACGTTCTTATCTGAACCGACGAATTTTTACACCATAGACGAGTACCACAGCCAGTTTCCGGCTTTCGCAACTTCATCTTGTATTATATAAAGGTGTTAAAATGAATTTGCGGACGCCAAAAACTGGCGATAGGTACTCGACCATACGAACAACCAACAGCCCGGTTACAAGTCTTTCTTTCAAGTCTTTTCCAATAATTTCATACATCGATGGTTTACATGTCCAGAAAATAAATAACCATACATCTAACATCAGAGCGATAAGGAAATTGTTTTCTATATCAAATCAGTAGGTCAATCTATCAAAATTAATCAAATCTACATATTTGTGCATTCACACAGATCAGCAGCTGAATAGATTATTGGCCTCTTTATTTTTCTCGCCAATGTTTACGACTCGAACACCGTTTCTAATTTTTTTTTTTCTTTTGTAATAAGCGTGTATATTATTCATTACATTCCGGACCCGTGGCACCCCTGGATGACACCCCTGGGGGTAGATAGACAAAAAGCGATGTCTTTAACCTTCAGTGATGTCAAATCACCACATATTTCCATATACTTAATTTAATTTTCTTGAAAGCCGACCATTCAATCTAATATGATGACGTCACTTCCTATAAATAGTAAAATATTTTTAAAATCGATTAAAAGAACGAAAAATTGATTTGTAATAGAATAGAAAATCGTTTATTTACTGTCACAATCACACACAACACAGAAAAAGAAAACAAGACATGAAGAAAATTTCAATCAAAAATTAAAACAAAATAAATTAACACGAGATAATATGTGTCGTCTAATTTCAAACGCCACCAGATCCACTTTAAGAAAAAAAAACATTTTTAGTCTATGGACACGGCAATTTTGAGCTCTATGTTCTCATAAATCGATTTCCTACCAAACTCCTTTAAATTCTGTGAAAATCCGGTACAAAAACTGCATTCAGTTTCAAACTCCGCTACATCTACGATAGTTGTAATTTCAAATGCCGCCATATCCAGACCGACCAATCAGAGAAGAGATTTCAGCCCGAAACCAGAGAATATAAAGTATTAACTGTCATGGCGATTAATTGCGACGCATAGATTTGAGTAACAAAATCCGCTACATCCCAACTGTGATTTTCAAAACCCACCATATCCAGACCAAATCCAAAACTTGCTATCAAAATCCGCCAAATCCTATTTTTAGATACATAAATATGTAGTTTTCTCGACTTAATGCGGTAAGTTCGCAAATTTTGTGGCATATTTTTATTATCAAAATATTTATTTAATTTTATTTCCTATAACCCTGTAAAATAACTAATACCAAAAGAAAATGCCTCTACTGTAAAATGAACCTATATGGATTTAGGGGCGTTTGAAAATAGACGACACATATTACATATACATATATCTTATTCAGACTGCGAAGAACGAGCAATAAGAAAGAAACTGATCATACCTATGTTTGCTTAGAAGAATTATCTGAGAGATAAATAGTGTCTGTGCACAGAACACTTAAAGGAGTTACGAGAGGGGGCTTTTCTGATATATTCGGGAAGTTTGTTCCAGAGATGCACAGCAACTACAACAAAAGAAATGGATTGAAATCCAGAATGATGAAGGGGAGTTGAGAGGAGAAGATTATTTGAGGATCGAAGTATTCTATTATGATTGTCAGACATGAATTTTATCATTGACTTGAGGTATGTCGGTGCATTTGGATCATTAATTATACTATAAAGAAGACAAACAATTCTCAAGTTTCTACGATCACGAATGGGAAGCCAGTTCAGTTTTGCACGAAAATCTGAAACGTGATCATATTTCCTCAAGTTAAATATGAAACGGATGCAGGTGTTAAGTAAGCGTTCGAGTTTATTGAGATGCTTGGCATTAGCATCTAAATAACAAATATCAGCATAGTCAATAATAGGTATAAGAAGGGAGTTGGCGAGAGAAATTTTAATTGAAATGGTAGTACGTTTTTCAGAGTTAAAAGGGAATGAAGAGAGGCGTAGAATTTTCGTGAAACTTTTTCAATTTGAGCATCCCAATTAAGATGCTGATCGATAACTAAACCTAGGTCATTGACGGTAGAAGAATAGCTGATTTCGCAGCTGTTGTATTTTAACTGTGGTAGCGAGTTAAAGTCAATTTTTACAATTTGTCGTGAACTTCCAACGATGATAGCCTGACACTTGTTTGGGTTTACTGCTATACCGAATCGTTCTGACCAGCTTTGTAGGCTTTGTAGATCAACGTTAAGTTGGTCAATACAGTCGTGGAGGTCATCAACTTTTGCCTGCCTATAAAGCTGGAGATCGACAGCATAGAGATGGTAAAAGCAATTCAGGTGTGGAGTAGCTAAATTAATAAATATTGAAAATTTATTTTCAATATTTATTAATTTTTTTAATTATTTTATAAGTTGCTGACTATAAATGTTGTCCCTCTCGATCGACGACGCTCACACGCTTGCTGCCAGCCCTAGACTAGCTCACGCACACACACAAGCGTGTGCGGACGAGCCAGATGCGCGCGAGAGAGTGTAGGTAAATAACTTGAGCGTGGACTATGAAGTGTCGGGGGTGTGACAAGGGCATCTGGTACAGGACCATTGTAGAAGAACCACCTCGCGTACCTTGGTTCGCCTCAAGAAACTTTTCGAAAAAGCAAAAAAAGTCTTTGTGTAACACCCGCTATAAAGCCCAAAACATAATAAAAAATAACCTCAACGATTAAAAATTTATAAGCTTAAATGTGCCCGGTTGTCATTTTTTGAAATATAAAAAATAAGGGATGGCCCCTTTATGTACTTTTCTTAGCCTAGTTTTCTGAGCTTTGCCGAAGAAATTTTACCGTGTTATGACCAGGGATAGGATAATCGGATCGATATACGATATATTGGTATACCTAAAGTTATAAAAAAACTGAGAAATTTTGTAGGTGTGGAGTCGGTTTCTTATAATATTATTTTGATAGTAAAAATCCCGGAATTACTTAAAACGTTACGATAATGTAATACTTCGTAGATATGTATGATAAATTAAATAAATAGATACCGAAATAAAATATAAAAAATTGAAATTTAATACAATTCCTAGGAAATTTATAAAATGCCAAGCTTATTTAGGCCGGACAGAGCAAAAGACAAAACAGAAGGCCGATCAAAAATAAAATTAAATAAACAAATAGATAAATCAGCTTGGCATTTTATAATTTTCCTAGGAATTGTATACAAATTTCTAAATAATATAAACTTACGGAACATCTTTTAAGTATTAGGTACATAATCGTAACGTTTTAAACAATGCCGTAATTTCCGTAATTTTCACTATCAAAGTAAATTAAATTTTTAGAATCCCACTCCACAAGTCCACACCTACAAACTTTCAAGTATTTTTACGTATACATCGATCCGATTATCCTATGGTTATGACAAAACCGCATGAAATAACTTTTTTAATACAGTTGCTCAAAAAGTGGCGTATTGCAGGGACGTATAGCGTTCGGGATGTGGGCTATTACATACTCGAGCTTTTTCTTTACCTTTTCCGAACTCGTGCGTTCTCTTTCCCAACTGTCAAAATAATGTCTATTAAAAAGAAAATAAACAACCACGAAGTTTTTACTAAAAAAAATTCATAGAAGTTTTTATGATTCATGCAAATATTCCTAAAAAGAAGCTACTAATTTGTTTCAATATCAGATTTAATGATTTGATTCAATGCGTTAGGTTAGGTTTCATTTCATTTCATCTCATTAAATTAAATTTTCATTTCATATCAATAAAAAAAAATCTGCTGAAGACTTGGCTGTATGGGCATAGTTCTCTTTGCCTACGCAGAATGGGTGAAGAAAGCGAAAAAAAAACTCTGCTTAGTTTTTTACGTTTGGCGCCATTTTCCAAAAATTTTCTTTGCGGGTTTAGTTGTTTGTTGCACAAAATGAGTAATTTCAACGATATTTTATTTGAATTAACACCACCGGAACTCAGTATAATTGCACATTTTACCGGAAAAGTCAAAAAGTCGCTACATATCTACATACGACGATTTTATTGCGTGGAATATTAGTTAGTTGAGTTTATTGTGTTTTTATTATTTTATTAAATTGCTTAATTTTTTCGCAACTGTATTAAAAATAGTTGTTCAGTACACGTGCGGAACCGTCATTGCAACTTGTTCCGACTGTCAACCCTCACCTTCGGCTGCGCCTCGGCTCGGGTAGACATTTGTCGGAACTCTTTGCAATGACAGGCTTTCCGCACTCGTAATGAAATATACTATTATTGAATTTACTCGTGAACCATTACATATTTATACAAACATTGTTTACAATAACTCAGTAACGAGAAAATTAATTGGGGCATGTGGTAAAACAAAAAATACAGACATCCATCCCGCCCAATTCTTATGCCGACAAAATTAATTGGGGCATGTGGTAAAACAAAAAATACAGACATCCATCCCGCCCAATTCTTATGCCGACAAAATTAATTGGGGCATGTGGTAAAACAAAAAATACAGACATCCATCCCGCCCAATTCTTATGCCGACAAAATTAATTGGGGCATGTGGTAAAACAAAAAATACAGACATCCATCCCGCCCAATTCTTATGCCGACAAAATCTCATCCAATAAATATTTCAGCTCTCAAGAAAATTAGGTTTCTAAGAAAATATTGAGAAACATCCAAGAAAATCTAGAGATGGCGGATTAGTTTGTTGTGTTGTCCATATTGTATCAACGAGTTGCCATACGCAAAAAAATACTTAGAGATGTCAGATTTTTGACGGTTTTCGATAAAATTGGTAACACACCAAAAATAACATTCGTGAACCAAAAAAGGAGACAAACCATTAGCAACAAATATTTTGTGTGTATAAATAAATATTCTTATGACTAGTACAGAAAGCAAAAGGTACGTTATTTAGCTATATGCAATAATACTCAACTTTATAAACATTTGACTCTTTTGACCGCATCCTGTTATATAATGGTCGTAAAGGGATTGGCGACATGTTACATTTATTAGACAATGGAAAAAATGTGATGTCCATTTATTATGTAAATATCGTCACTTCATGTTTGTTTGCAGTAATTTCTTGTATTTCAATACGTCTTCTAATATACTTTACTATACTTAAGGCGCTACGAAAAAAAATCGACACTTTAAGAACTTGCATATTTACTTCAGTTAATAATGTATTATTTTGATAAAATAGAACATTATTTTTGGATTCTTTTTCTAGGGACCTGTTAAAACAGAAACGCAATTGAAGAAATTCGGCTCGATAGAAATATTTATTGAAATGAGGTCCTTTTCGACATCAATTCTCCTGCTCTGACAATTGAGAATGACATATGGACTGCAATTATATTTTATTATATGGGTTTTAACGGTTTCTAGGACCTGGTAAAACGAAATTTTGATAGCATTTTTAGTACATTTTATATTAATAAAAAACCGACTTTTTGCTACTTTTCCTCGATTCCGTCCCTCTCGCACTGAGGATTTTTTCGCATATGGAGTAAAAGGGACGCTAAAACTTTTACATATCGCCTTAATCTAGAATGCAATAGAGATCATCAGTTTTTATGGAAAAACTGAAACTCATCAGGCGACACACACAGAAGAAAAAAAGTACAATTTTTTACGGCGGTACCCCAATACGTTCTTATCGAAAACAACAAAAGAAAGTCGTGGTTTTTAGAGAAAGCTGGTTTTTTTTCGCCCCCTAATGTTTCCTTTATGAACACACACAGGCGAAGAAGAGCTAACCCCCGAACATTTCTGTGGACTTGCCAATGTTGTCACATCCTAAATGCATTTTATTTATTTATTTATTTAAGGTTACAAACAGTCTTTAACAAACAAAAGAAAAATATAAAAGAACACAAACAGACCTACAGAACCATAGTTATATAATACACAGTTATTTTAATGATACTGATACACAAAATTATATCTTACATAAAATTCGTTACAATTTATAAGTTACACATAAAAACTTTGTTGCCTTTACCTTAAAAGAGTTAATAGTTTCCAAAAATAAATCTGTATCACCGAGTTGCTCGTTATATAGTCTGGGAGAACGGGAGAAAAATATATTATTGGCGTAATTAGTACGGTTTGTGGTGGTGTGGAATTTGAAAGATTTACAACGTGAGGAGGCGCGTGGAATTTTAAATGATAAGAGTTCCAACAAATTAGAGCAGTCGATTTTGTTGTTCACAAGTTTGTAAAGGAAAACAGCGTCTATGAGTTGTACTATTGCATACCAATGTTGTCACATCTTTAATGTATGTCTACTCGTCCACGGACGGTGACAGGTGTTTTATTGACGTGATGGTGTACTACTCACTTCTTTTATGAAACCGTGATCTATAAAACAACGTCAAATAAAAGCAACCAGTCGGAGTTTTAATATTCTCTGTCGGGAAAGAATAATTATTAAAGATATTAACAATATCCTTATGTTTATAGTATGAAAAGAAACTTAATTAAATTATAACATTTTATAACAGGGGTGTTGAGGCCAAGCAGCCCAACTCTGCCATCCGCAAGTGTGTCCGTGTCCAGCTGATCAAGAACGGCAAGAAGGTGACAGCGTTCGTGCCCCGGGATGGTTGTCTCAATCACATTGAGGAGAACGACGAAGTGCTTGTGGCGGGATTCGGTCGTAAGGGTCACGCCGTCGGAGACATTCCCGGAGTCCGATTCAAGGTTAGATATTAATTACACTATTTACAATAACGCAGATTCTGAAGGCTTTAATTTTTATTAAAGAGCTGTCAAAACTTGATTTTTTCCCAAATAATTTAGCTTCTGTTCCTAACACTTTATGACATTTTGCAACGAAGAAAAATTAATTTAATTTAAAACAAATTAAAGCATTCAGAATCTGCTTTAATATAAACTTAATTTAATATCATGACATTTTGCAACGAACAAAATTTAATTTAATTTAAAACAAATTAAAGCATTCAGAATCTGTTTTAATATAAACTTAATTTAATATTGTATTGGCTTGCAATTAATCCCTTTTTTCCTTCCCATCCAAAATTAAACCCCTAATCCTTTTTTTTGACTCGTGGCTCCATCTATTATCCGTCAAATGAAGCAATGGACCGCACCCCCCTCCGTGCGTCTGACCCCGCAGACGCAGGCAAAAAAAACTATCTCTCGGAAAAAGTATGGCGACACGCATGCTGCGTTAATAATTAAATTGGAACTAAAATACTTAAAATACCGAATATAAGAGACTTTGAACTTTGGTGAAGTGTAAAAGTGATCTTCGCATTGCTGGAGCTCCAGGAATTTGGATATTTCCTACGTAGCCACGTGAGTCTCCCCCTTTTCTTCCTTCATCTTTCCAAATTGTGAGCCAATTTAATTTTCAAGGGACTGTCATGTAAATAATAATAAAAAAAAAACAGTTTCTAATTGCCAAATTTCGTTTGCCATAAATATCAAAATTCATTATAAAAATTCGGTCATCGGTGGCTAAAGCCCGACCAAATATCATGACATTTTGCAACGAACAAAATTGAATTTAATTTAAAACAAATTCGCGTAGCTTAATTAAAAAAAGTATTTTTTTTTAAATTTTTTTTAGAGACTTTACGCGCTTTTAGATCAAAGTTTTCAATATTATGGTATTTAAATTAGTCATTATTTATTTATGATTTTTTAAAGAATTTCCGGATGTTACGTCACATGACTCATTTTAGGCCTGATACTGAATGCGGACTTTTGCCTTGCTTGTAAAAAAAAAATCTGTCATCCACAGAGTACTATATTGCTACATCCAGCAATAAAAAATCAAACAACAACAACAACGAAACTATGTTGAGTGTTACCAACGCCTGCAAAAAAAACCCTAAACTGTACTTTGTCAGTCACAAGAGGTGCCTATTAATCACGTGACGTATATTTGGCTGAATTTTAACGCCCTACCATCTCGGTTATTAAATTTGAAAAGGCAAATAAACTAGTCGTTCGCCACGAACTATGAACTCGCGATTCGATCTTGACCGATTTGGCTCGAACTTAAAAATTCAAATTTCATGTCGTTCCGATCAACGATACTCGAGTTATGGTCGGACAAACACACAACAATTCATACATACATACATACATACATAATTATATTTGGTATCTCTCATGTATGATTGTCAATATTAATCCATCACAGAAATTGTTGTCATCAAAAATTATATTTATTTTAATAATGCGTTACTTCATAACAAATAAAATTAACCGATCAATCTGGGATTTCGTAACAAGACAGCAACACTTACTGCGTTCAATTATATTTATACTGTGACCAAGACATGGACTTCATGTTCTGTTCTGTGACTCTGACAGTAATATTTTTTAACTTGATGGCAAGCGACACATTTCTATACAGCCTTCAGTCAAGTGACGTCATACGAAGGTCAAATGAAAGTTGCAAGCTTTTTCGTAAAAATATTCATCATCATAAGGTTTTTCAGAACAAAAGTTCTAAAATACGGCTTATTAAACCTAAATCTCGAAATGGTTTTCGAATTAACACACCTTAACATATTTTAATCTATGCGAATTAAAGCATTCAGAATCTGCTTTAACTTAATTTAACATGACATTTTGCAACGAACAAAATTTAATTTAAAACAAAATAAAGCATTCAGAATCTGCTTTAACTTAATTTAATATCATGACATTTTGCAACGAACAAAATTTAATTTAAAACAAATTAAAGCATTCAGAATCTGCTTTAATATATTTAATATCCTGCTTCTATGCTAATATTAACTTTTGCCATATTATATACTGCTGTAATATTTACTCTACTTCTGTAACGTATTTCATCAATTGCGGCTCCTTGTCCACAGGTCGTGAAAGTCGCGAACGTATCACTCCTGGCGCTGTACAAAGAGAAGAAGGAGAGGCCACAATCATAAACGCTCTACACTGTGATATGGTGAATAGCTACCTTTTTGTACTTCTTATTCTATCAACCATGTATGTATATATATATATAAAGTCATAGAAAAAAAGTTATTGAATATGTATCGTTTAACAGGTGGTAGAGCTGATGCCGGGCTCGACTGTGGAGGTACCACCATTTTACTTGGAGACCCCCTCGAAGTAATTCGGGGGAGAGTAAGAGGACAGCTCACAGGCAAAAAACCAGGAGGCCCACAATGCCTGGGACTGATGGATGGCGGTATATCCATCCCTAATAGCCGGGCCTTATATGGAACAGACTGGTGAGGGGCAGCGGCGTCACTGGTTTCGGCACCGCGCTCACCAACCCGCCAGCCCAGCGTGTGTGAGTCAATTCAATTCAATTCAAGTCAAGTCAATTCATTGAGTCAATTCTTCCAGGATGACCGCCGGGAGTGGCAAAGTCCTGGAAAGGCTTATGTCCAGCAGTGGACGAGCCAGGCTGATGGATGATGTATCGTTTTCACTAATTTGATTTAGTGCAACTGTAACATAATGTGAGACATTGGAACACGAGTGCGCTTATGAAACGAACGAACTGAGTTTCGTTATAGATGTGCACGAGTGTCACAATGTCTAATTATGTCCAGTGGCATACAATAATTTATCTACGACCACCAAAACGAAATTCACGTAAAATGAGAAAAAGAACACTTGTCATGATACTGCCGTGATACTCGTCATGTTGGAATTAGTATATAGATGCCTGAGACCAATCAGAAACGAGAAGAGTCAAAGAGGGCTTGGCTTAAGAAATTAATACAGACCGTAATTGCTTCTCTGGCGGTATTCTAATAAATTTGGCCAATCACAGCACAGAATCGCGGGGTTATAATGTAATATTATAACGTCGGTCAAACAATGTAGGTAATTATAAATTCACTTTTCATGTTGTAATTAACTTATTGCAAATTATATGCAAATGTATAAAAAACACATATAAGTCATTTAATTGCTTAGCACAAGTTTCTAGATCACATCACATGTCACTAAATTTTTATATATTTATTATTAAAAGCAAAAGCAAGTCATATTAATTTCACAAATACTCGTAAGGTAAATATAGTGCTAAAATAATCATAAAACATTTCTTCCGTTCCCTTTTCTTTTCTCGAAGCAATCTATTCGTAAGTTACAGTGATACCTGAATACGTATATTTAGACACAATAGCTGCCTCAACCTACGTTGCTAGTAAGGTTCACAGATACTTCGTCCTTACATTATGTGAGAAAGCGTTTGCATTTACGAGTGTAACATTCTACAGATAAAGGAATCAAAAGCATACTAAAACCAGAACAGTAGTTTAACTCACGCCCCGTACGAGACTTAAATACCTACCGTTGCAGGGTTGTCCGTTCTTTTAATTTCGTAGCTAAAAAAAAAATCAATACTTAAAATGTTTTGAAGCCGATTATGACAAATGAGCTATCAATCGACGATGTAGTGAAACCTCCAAACATACATACCTACCATACAAACAAACATACATTCATATCATACATAATAAACATATAGACACGATAACTCATAAAGAAATCTTATTTGCTTATCTTAATTATTGTAAGAAAAAATAATGGCTCCTGAACTTTACTTTAAAAACATGGGCATCGTCAAAGGGGGAAGGGAGTAGCTGTCCCCCTAGAGAATCGAAAAACTTTCGAGATTTTAATAATAAAGTAGTCGAAAAATTCGCGAGAAACCCAAGAAGATTATGTTACAAACTTAAAATTTGTTTTTTTTTACCTACAATTTATATCATCTTAAAAATCTTTGTAATCCTTACCTAAATTAATCAGTTAAATTCATTAAAGTACATAATAAAATTTAAGTATCTAATCAAACATTGGCTCCTAGTCTAAAATTAAAAAATCTTTGCGATTTCAACCATATCATCTCCACGTTAAAAACACCTTGAATAATTAACAAACATAGCACAGTTATGATCATAGGTACCTATGTTTAATGTGAACAAAGAAAATACGGTTTACATTAGTATATATAAACAATAATGTGTGTTTATATATACCATCAATTCTTATTCACCTTTCTTGTTGAGTAGGTATTGATAAGAACAATAATTCTGGATTTGAAGAATTATTATTGAGGCATCCGAAGACAGTACAATATGTTCGATTGCGTGCTGTCAACATATTTAAATTGGTCGGTGACGCGCGGCGCGCGGCGTCTTGTTCGAGAGACTTGACTGAGCGCGATCGCGGCGTGACCCCGACTAGCGCCTACCTTGTATACTAAGATATTGCTGTTGTGTGCGTACTGTAGTTCGTGCGTACTAGCACGCACACATATTTGCCGCGCGATGTACCTTTGCTTGAAGATAAACTACTGTTCTGGTTTTACTGCAACTTCGTGTTACGAAAAGGATTTGTATTGCGCGCTCTCGACGAGTGTGCTTAGAAAAAGTATCTGAGAAAGAATGGATGAGGAAGGATATTACAATATGTCGACTTGGTGGGATTTTTATTGGGTATGTGTAGTTTTTGGCACGATTTCGTTTGCGTTGTTATTGTCAGAAAAATTGTGTTTTTTTTTTTTCAAATTTATAATACTATGTTTAAAATTACAGTTAGTTAAATAAACCTTTTAAGTGAAAAAAGATGTCAAAAGATGGATATTAAATAAAATTTTCAAA
This sequence comes from Ypsolopha sequella, assembly GCA_934047225.1. Taxonomy (NCBI): domain Eukaryota; kingdom Metazoa; phylum Arthropoda; class Insecta; order Lepidoptera; family Ypsolophidae; genus Ypsolopha; species Ypsolopha sequella. The sequence continues at coordinate 213,086 of CAKOHE010000016.1, read as the reverse complement.
ATAAGTTCGTATAAAATTTTGGAATAATACAATTTGCATTACAGACAAAAAAATTCAGAGGTCTCTTTTGGATTCTTTTTCTTTTTCCAGAAGTTAAAAATCATGTTTTTTAAATAGTCTAAAAATTTCTCATACAGAAAGTATTTTTTATTATGTTAAATTATTTTTTATAGTAATTATCTCAAACGGAAAACAGAAGTAATAAATTATAGAGGGCACAAGAATTTGAATTTTAATGATTTTGAAGGGACTATTTGCGTTTAAAAAAGTGCTCGAATAATTACATGATAACTTTTTGGATCAACTTTTCTTATTTTTTGATTGAAAGACCACTCGGTATTGCTTTTACGTGATATAGAATAAGTTGGTGGTAGAGCTGATGCCCGGCTCGACTGTGGAGGTACCACCATCTTACTTGGAGACCCCCTCGAAGTAATTCGGGGTAGAGTAAGAGGACAGCTCACAGGCAAAAAACCAGGAGGCCCACCATGCCTGGGACCGATGGATGGCGGTATATCCATCCCTAATATGGAAGAGACTGGTGACGGGCAGCGGCGTCATTGTTGCGAGGGTTCCGGCACCGCGCTTACCAACCCGCCTGCCTAGCGTGTATGAGTATGGGCAATTCTTCCAGGATGACCGCCGGGAGTGGCAAAGTCCTGGAAAGGCTTAAGTCCAGCAGTGGACGAACTAGGCTGATGGATGAGGATGGATGGATGAGGGATGTGTAAACACGAGGTACATGTAGTGAAACAATGGAGACGTTTATGGAGATTATGAATAAATGTGTTTTGCGTACTGAAATATCGAGATAACCTTACCATAAATTTAGTTTTCTTATAAATTAGTTTTTAAGAGAATTACCATATTGTTTTAGTATTCTGTGTTTCACTTTTGGTTATGATAATAACTTTGCACATTTACTTAGGTTTTATTCGAGTTTGACAAAACTGGGTTTCAAGGGCTATTTGATAGGATCGTAAACCCTGACATTTTATGGTTTTGTTAGGGGAAGGGAAAACGTCATGCGAGTTTATATACAGGGGTGCTGACTTTTGATCTGGGAGTTTTACGATAACCGCGGGGCGAGTAGTCCAAAAGTGATCCCGGAAGAATCGTTGCTGGCCGGGAGTTCTGAATAAACGCAATTGAACGGAAAATGGTAAAAAACTAAAGGAGTGCACGAAAACCACGTTATTTATTTATTTATTTACTTTAATTAAAACGGACAAACCAATTACAATAATTAAAGATAGTAACACAAACACAAAATGGTACAATCAACTAAAATAAATAAGAGTAACACGTAAAGTCAGAAACAGGCCTTCTCACAAAAACACAAACACTCTGACAATATTTTCTGCCATCCATCAGCAAACAGATCACAGTCCTGATTGGCGTTTAGAAGAGCGTTGAGGGAGAGAAGAGTACGCGGTATGGGTGAGTTAGATCGCGCCTTTGTGCGACACGACGTTTTATATACTATAAAATAGTATATACCGGTGGGACAGTATATCATTTTATTTTGAAAGAAAAACGTGTCTTTCCTTGGACAAGTGCCTATTGCATAAAATTGCATAAAATAGTACACTCTATTCTTCATTCTCCTAATTTGGTAACGTCGCTAACCCTTAATATCAGGTATAAAACTCGCTTTCCCAGGACTTTTGTCCTACATACCTATAAGCACAATACTTCGTACTATATTATAATCCGGTCGTAAGAATGTGTCGATAGGAAAAAACCCTCAGTGCGAGTGGGATGGATTCGTGGAAAAGTAGCAAAAAGTCGGTTTTTTAATTATATAAAATGTATTAAGCTATTTTGTCAAAAAGATTTTCAAGAAGACTTTACAAATACATAGTAACACCGATTCGGCGCAACACAACTTGACTTAATTGACACGACTTAACTTAATTTAAGTGTTCTGTCCTTTTCTTTCTGTATCAAATAGACAAAGACGGGACGCCCAAAATAAGTTTAGTCTTGTCAGTTGTGTTGAGTCGAATCGACACCAATATCCACATTTTGAATGCAATTTCACAATGAAATTAGTTAGGATTTCAGAATGACAGGAAAAATGAAACAATTTAGAGGTCTTTTCGGAGTTAAATTCTATCGAGAAAATGTCATCCAATCGCCTTTTCCTTCGGTGAGATTTTAATCAAATACTCAATAAATATTTACTCAAAAATGAAATACGTAGATGATGTTATAGTGGAGTAAATGGATTCGAAAAACCTCCTTTTTTTGGTATCTCCTTAAATTTAATTTTATTTTTGGTATATAATACTAATTAATTTTTCTTTTCTTTTTTGGAAACATACCTACGTCTTATTCCTAAAACATACATACAAGGTGTATCTGTGGAAATTTTGGTTCTAAATTTTTGAAATTACGCTAAGTTAATCATTTCCCAATAATCAAATACCAATTACTAAATACTAAGGTTAGTTAGGTGACTTATTTAGCGTGATTTTAGAAGTCGTAAATTTGATTAATGCAATCAATCAGTCAAAGCAGGCCGCAGCCACAGACACATCTTGTATAACTCTACGTTACAATACAACCATCGAGCTCAGAATAAAGTTGCGATCGCCATTTGTTCAAGCTGGTTATCAAAATTATTGTTTTTCCATCGTTTTCATACTTTAAACCATTGAGGTGAAAATCATTGCTTTAACCTACAGAGGCATATAGATTTTGATTACAATAATAATATATACATAATAATCATAATATTTTGTAACTTTGTGAACACTTTTCTTTATCGAACAAGAGTTGATGCAATGGTTCGGTTGTAGACTGGCGGTACTTGGGCGCGTGCACTGCGTGCGTCGGCGTGGCCATGCTGTGCAAGTAGGGCTGCCATCAACTAAATTGCCGACAGAGGACAAAAACTTCAAAAACCCCGGACATTAAGGTAAAATTGCGGTTTTTCCCCGGACACGCCTAAAACAAATATTCTTACAAAAAAAATAAGTTTTTATTTAACATTTTATTCATCAAATATTTTTCATTCAACATTAATAATTATTCATTAAACAATAAATATGTTATATTGCCGCGCTGGAGTTGGCTTCGATGCGGTTTACGAACGAATGAATTATTTGCTTAGATTTGTTTTTATTTATTGATTTATCCTTCAATTAATTGTGGTTACGCCTGACACATATAGTGTCCGGGTTTTACCCGGATCTTTTTCCAAATCCTCCCCGGACGGCCCCCGGACGCCCTCCAAACTAGGACAAATCCGGGGAAACCCGGACGGATGGCAGCCCTATGTGCAAGGAGCAAGGCATCACCGTCACCGGCGTCTGCGCCGTCTACGAGCTGTTCGTCGCGCAAAAAGTTTGTTCCACCTATTACTTATACAAAAACGTAGCGCTCGTAGTACTATTGTTATTGACGTTTGTCTTTGACTTCAGTGGTGCATTACGCTGAATACTCGAACTGGAAGTTATTCCCTTAGAATGAACGTCTTTCATATCTCATGGTCCCCCAAAATTTGCCGTACAAAGAATGCTCCTTTTCTTGTCTATCGTTGCGTTAGTTGATAGAGCTTAAATTTGGCTGTTCAATGACATTTGCATTGACGGAACCCGTTAATTGTGTACGACAGGGGTCGGCAACCGGCGGCCCGCGGGCCGCATGCGGCCCGTGAACCACTTCGGTGCGGCCCTCAAGGTTTCCAATCGCTGCTAACTGTGTTTGGTTGTGCATATTTGTGTGAGCAGACATTTTCTATTTTGAACTAACGAAAAAGCAAGCATTATTCTCAGTTAATGGATGCACATTTTGACCTAATACTGCGCATTTCAACGTCTAAAATGCAAGTCAAATCCAGCCGCAAAAATCGCATTACATTTTAATAATAAATTATATTTTAAAGTACAATAAATATGACACGAAATTGACTAATACGTTATTTATTATATGCGGCCCTCGCTGATCCTCTGGTAACATTTGTGGCCCTCCTATGTCATAAGGTTGCCGACCCCTGGTGTACGATATGTATTTATATTGTTATTCATTGATGGCAGTATATCCATCCCCAATTGCCGGACCTTAAACAAAACAGACTGATGACGGAAAGCGGCGTCACTGGTGCGACGGTTTCGGAACCGTGCCCACCAACCCACCTGCCCAGCGTGTGTGAGTATAGGCATCACATCCAAGAGTGGCGAAATCTTGGAAAGGCATTATGCCCAACAGTGGACGAAGACGCGCTGATAAATGGATAGAGACTCCAGTAAAAAAAATCCGTGTTAACAACTTAAGTTGCATTGTAATTCCAGCGGCGCAACAGCAGTGGCAGCAGTCGATGGTCGTGGCTGGACGCGTGGAGCAAAGGGTCTGGGTGGGGGAGCGCGTGTGGCCGCCGTATGCCTGACAACTCTCGCGTTGCTCGCGGCCAGGCTGCACGTCATGGGCGCACAGCTGCCCGTCTTCACGCGGTTCGATAATCCCGCTGGGGCTGCTCTGCCGCCGACAAGGTAATGCGACACTTTTAGGGTACAAAATCGCGATGACTTGCTGAACAGACAGCCTGGCGTTTTTAGGACGAGATGATGGTATGTCGTTGGTGGGTGAATTACTATGAGAGACGCCTCACCAAACTCAGAGTGGTGTGGCGTTTTTAGGACGAGACGATGGTATGTCGTTGGTGGGTGAATTACTATGAGAGACGCCTCACCAAACTCAGAGTGGTGTGGCGTTTTTAGGACGAGACGATGGTATGTCGTTGGTGGGTGAATTACTATGAGAGACGCCTCACCAAACTCAAACTCTCTCAGACACTGACGTATGTCTGGCGAGGCCTTTAATAGTCTGTGTTTGTCTGTCCTATTGCAGCATATCTTTAAAACTGCGTAATTATAGAGGGCTCACTTCACGGAATAAAGTAGAAAATTATTGAGGAGGTGCAAGACTGTTTGGTATCAAAATATGCATTATTCGTACATTCTTTTTATTTTTTTTACTGTGTAGGTTTTCTGCCGTCCAAATAAATAAAGTAAACAAGGGTTTTGTTCATTAAGAGTATATTGTGTCGACAAACTTTCACGTCAAAAAACGACAACGTGACTTTCTGAATAAGTATTTTGATGGGTTTCACTTCTAGAAGAGTTAAAAAATAAAACCGGGCAATTTCGAAATCGGTCGCGGGCCGCAGGCCTAAGTTTCCGTATTTCAATCCTGCCCCTTTAATTATATTGCTACAGTTTTCCTATTTATTCGGATGACCCGATATTCAACTAATCTCAAAATATTTTCAAAACGTTTCGGCCGCACACTTTTTAAAATCAAGTGAAAGTTCCCCCAGAACATTTTCTTACGTCCTTTTTCTCAAATAACTCGAAAAATAAGAAACGATATTAATAGTTTTAAGTAGAAAGACTAATAAATTAGTGAAAAAATTCCTTGTCCTAGAATTTGAACCTGCGACCTTCTTTATTAAGGCTGCGCCGAGCGTAGAACGATTGGACACCTCGCTTGTTCTCTCGTGGTCTTTTTTTATCGTGGTCGCGTTTATTGAATTTAACAGAAAAAATCATATTTAATTTACCAGACAAAATTTTGAAAATGTGAAACGGCCCAGTTGTATTTTATAACGTTTATGATTGTCTTGAATTGTGGTTGAGACAAAATTCGACAGTTAAGTTATTGAAATTACTAAAACCCCAATACCTTTTTTCGATTTTGGGCCTACTTTAGATATATTTGTTTCTTACACCATAAGTTATTTTAAATATTTGCTGCGGCGGAAGTGTAGATACATTCTCTGTGATAATAAATATATATTTTATTTATTTATCATTGAAATATTATTCAATAAATCAATTTAACAGTGACTGTCGTTTTAGATTATTTTGCTCGGCGCCCTCTTAATGTTAATTAAAGGGCGTAATGATTGTGCCACTGGTAAATTCTTTCGTCCCAGGTAAATTCCCACTGCTAAGAACCTTGCCGGCAACGTTTTTTAGTTTCATATGCTTTTGTCATCATCGTTCAATTATGAAAAATATACAATTACTGACGTAATTAACCTTCGTATGCCTAATGAAAGATCCGGAATCTGGACACAATTTACAATTTTCACAATTTACAATACACAATTCTCTTGTTCGCAGTCACTTACATTAGATGATAGGAAATAGATACCAGAATGAGTTCAATAAACCTTTCCATACCCAGGGCACAGAATAAAATACTACGTACAGAAGAATCACCTTGCAAGAACATTGAAATAAATAGCTACTCTCGCTAAGCAGCAATAAAGTACAAACTAGCTCGCACCCTCCCTTCGGCAACTTTTTATAATTGCCTACAGTCAGGTACCGCACGTGCGTGCAAGCGATAATGTATGGAATTACTACGCGCTAGAGCTTCTTTTACTGTGACGGTCTCAAGGTCATAAATCACTATTCACTCGGTAGGGTTGTTTAAAATGTTGCACACGTGAAAGAGGTATTTTATAAGGTGTTTATGTAGCCAAATTCATACTGGATGCTTGGTAAATGATTAGTATCACGGATTGATAAAAAGTTTTGTAAATTTCACAAAATAATATGTTGACCTACCTACCATAGTAATTGACTCGGCGCTAGGCTTGCGTTTGTAGGGAACAGGGTTTCTTAAAATAAGGAAATAATTTTCGAATTTCCCAAAAAAGGTCATCGAACCTTGATACCGACATCTTATCGTGTCTTCAGTATGAATTTGGCTGCATAAATTAATGTCACCGTATATTTTAGTTTGTAAAATTATTTATAAATTAATGATGTAATATTTTGTTTTATTACTCATACATTATATACGACAACTGTATTGTATATTGATAAATAGACCTGACATGCATCTTAAAAATATTTAAATTATTTATATTTTTTTATTTTGAGGACCTAATAAAGGTAGTATCAAGTATGTATGTAAGCTTTCTTTGACTATCCATAGCCAGAACAGAACATGAAAAGTCGAGACGCGTAGGTACAAGTGAGAACGTGTATCACAGAGCGTGGGTAACGGGTAACACTTGACTGACTCTAGTGCCGACGACGGGTTGTGTCGCGGTAGGTATTTATCGCGGGTCACGTGGTCAAGTGAGACCCCCCTGCCCAGGGCCTAGCGCTTCTATTGCTACCATTTCTACCGGCGTCCAACCTCTTCTTTCCCGTGGGCTTCGTGGTTGCCGAGCGGGTGCTCTACATGCCTTCCATGGGCTGGTGCCTGCTGGTCGCACATGGCTGGCGAGTCCTCGCTAAGAAACGAGCCAAGCTGGCTGCTGCAGCCCTCATTTTCCTTCCACTAGCCTTCAGCGCTAAAACCTACGCAAGAAATTGGGACTGGACGAATACGGGCTGATGGATGGATATAATAAGCTATTGAAAACAAATAATTCCACATAAAATATTAAACTAGTTTCAGCGATCTACATATACTTATATCTATTAATCATTTAATCGTTAGCTTAAATAAAAGCTTGATTTCATTTTTTTTATTTATATGCGTACAGGTAGAATAGGTACGTAGAATTATGGTCGATTTTTGTTTCCCCGCCAATTTTCTTTTTGATTTTATCTCAGAAAGTAGTCAGAATCTAATTCGGTTTTCTTTTTCTAAAACTAAATTGAATTTCTTATATGATAAAGAAAAAAAAAAACTTTATTTTTCTATACGGGAGTAAGTATATATAAAGAAAATTGTGCTTATATATACTATACATATATATCTATATATTTTTTTGTTATCTACGTCGGGGAATCGTAAGTGAACATACCTACTAGTAATGCGTTTTATGGAAATTCCTCTACAAGTCAATGCCTGTATCTCAAATTATTTATTTATCAAAATATAAGGATATCTCGAAAATACAACCGTTGCGCTGGCAGGGGGGGGGGACCCTTGACTCTAACAAAAATTAACACTTTTAAGCTTAATATTTCGCAAACGGAACCCTGGATCAAAACATGGTCTTCTTACACCCCCAATATTTTTAAATTAACTTTCCAACGACATCCCACACTAGGGTATAGACGAGAAAAAAAAATAATCCCCACTTTACGTGTAGTGGAGGTACCCTTAAAAAAAATCTTTTTAAAAATTTTACTGTACCACTTTATCGGCGTGATAAATATGTATACCCATGCCAAATTACAGCTTTCTAGTACTAATAGTCTCTAGGCTAAGCCGCGGACAGACAGACAGACAGACAGACATACAAACAGACAGACGGACATGGCGAAACTATAAGGGTTCCTTGTTGTTGACTATGGAACCCTAAAAAAGACGGTCAAGTACGAGAGGGACCTGTGCACTGAGGGTTCCGTACCGTCCTATAAGTTAGAAGATTTGAGTAATTTGACCTCAGAACATTTAAATAGTTAGAAAGGCCTTGGAGCTGTATGCGTACCAGAACCTTTGTCGCCTCACACCCACAGGCACACACCTTGTCGTAATTGAAATACTATCAAAACTTTAATCCAAATGGTTGTTCTTTCTACGCACAACAAATGACTTATATCGAAAACTTATCAAATGAAAAAACTACCGTATCTCTGTGTAAAACGGTGTATTTTTCAAACAAACGATTTCATTTACGACGTTTTAGTTTTGATACTTTGTGACCGTTATAAACCTACCGGCTTTAGGTGGTTGATAACTTGACCGGAGCGGTATTGCGAACTTAATATTAAACACAGTCTGATTATATGACGTGATGATTTATTGCTAGGGATGGGAACAGATGTATTTTCTTAACGTAAAACATTTTTTATAATTTTTTATAATCGAGAAACCAATTTGCTCTGAGACAATTTGTGTGTTGTTTTTTTTTTCTATTTTTATTATCTTGTTTTACATATTTTAGTAAAATTGTTTTAACGTGTATTAGGTGTATATAAGGTGATTTCATTGATATAGCCAAATTCATACTTAAAACTTTGTAAGTGATCAGTAATAATGATAATATACGTCACGACATGATCCCCGAGGGGGTATCAGAGGTATTCCGAGTGTGAACTGTGAAATGCAAGTTACAGTCCACACTCGGTACACCCGCGTTTCACCGACGAATATATTAAGATTTAACGTATTTTAAATTATTATTAATCATAATTATTATAATAATTGAATTTTTCATAAACACTGTTATGGAAAATCCCATTTCAAAGGAGAATGGGCGTTTTGGTCCATACCACCAATACCACCAATAGGTGACATAAAATAGGTGTTATAGTAACATTCGAGAAACCGTTAACAGTTACTCCAAAATCGACCGGGTAACTGTACAATCAAGGAGTAAAGTTTTCATATAAAATATATGAGAAAATATTTAAAACCGTACAAGTGTGTGTTTATTTACTCTACGGTGTAATTCTAAGCTATGCATAAGTATAAATACTTATTTTTCAATATCTATGATATATTTGTACAGTCGAGAACAAAAGTTTTCGGGTGAAATGTATGAAAAAACATTTGAAAGTGTAAAAGTATATTTTATTTACTCTACAACGTAATTCTAAGCTATGCATATGTATGTCTAAAAAGTGTATAAGTGTCTGTTTATTTACTCTATACGGTAATTCTAAGCTATGAATATGATTAAATACTTATTTATCAACATATAAGGGGCATCTGCACAGTCAAGGAAGTGTGTGTTTATTTACTCTTCAGTGTAATTCTAAGTTTTTTTTTCTATATATTTTGTAAAGACCTTTAGTATGTGATACCAACTCTCATACTGTAACTACTGTAAATATATATTCAAGATATGCATGCATAGCTTAGAATTACCCTATTGGATAATAAACACACATTTATATACTTTTAAATATTTTAGCAAAAACTTTTTTCCTCGACTATACAGATTCCCTATATCTTGATAAATAATCAATTGGACATGTGCATAGCTTAGAATTACCCTATAGATTAAATGATCACACACTCGTACATTTTTAAATATTTTATCCCAAAGCTTTTGACCTCGACTGTACATTTTACCCTATATATTTTGATAAATGTTTTCAGACGTACACATACGTAGCTTAGAATTACATTGTAGAGTAATTAAAACACGCTTTAACACTTTTAATTTTTTTTTCATACATTTCACACGAATACTTTTGTTCTCGACTGTAGGTACAAATATATCATAGATATTGAAAAATAAGTATTTATACTTATGCATAGCTTAGAATTACACCGTAGAGTAAATAAACACACACTTGTACGGTTTTAAATATTTTCTCATACATTTTATATAAAAACTTTTCTCCTTGCTTGTACAGTTATCCGGTCGATTTTGGGGTAACTGACAACGGTTTCTCGAATGTTATAAAAGTTTTATCTTAAATCTTAATTTAAGAATATCGCTCAAGGAATAAAAAACGTCTATCGATTGTGTGACACCACGATACGGCACAACACTAGCGAGCAAGTTTGACAAGTAGGGAGAGCATACATTACTTGTTTACTACATCTTAGCCAAAATTGTGAGCGTACATTGCCGGTAATGTTAATTTTTGTTGTCACCATGAGTAAATTAGTTATTTATCTAAAATTCTCATATCATACAAAGTTTTTATAATTACAGGTGAAAGGAAATATCTAAATTTTTCCAGTTTGCTTTCTTATTCGTTATTCTGCAAGTAATTATTGCACAAGACGGCATTTCTCTATAGATTAGGCAGAGCTGTTCACAGAGTCACGGTTCGCGTGCGACTATGGGCAGCGATCGCGTGTTTCGGTCTAAGTATTGGTGTTCAACAGTAGTTGTGGGCGCGCGTGACACGCCCACTTAGCCTTTCTATTTGATTTAAATGGTCTGTGAATTTGACCAAAAAATTCAAACTTATTATGACGTTATCAGATGTTTGAAACAAAACTTCAAAATGAAGTTGTATTCTACATGGAATTGGAAATTAATGATTTTCAGATGTATTCCTCCACAAATAAAATGCACATAAATTCCGAAAAACCGGGATCGAACATGGATCTTAAGATTGAGAGGCCAGCGTTCTACCTCTGAGCTACCGCCGCTTATAAATTAAGTTTTCTTTTATCTAAATTAAATTTTATTGGAGTGCGTTACAAACTAGAAAATAACAATCAGAAACAAATCCAAAGACAAGAATTTGAAAAAAAAAATTAGTTTGTAATGCACTCTAATAATATTTAGAGTATTCATAGCGATGGATTTCGCAAAATAAACATAATCTCAATTAAACTTCATATCTGTGCCATTAAAGTTCTAGCCTAAAAAACATAAAAAAAAACCTGTTGCAATAAATAAATTATTCAAAACATTAATCGCATCAGTGGACTGCCGCATCTGTTCTGGCCCAGTGAAGCATAAGTCCCGAGTTTGAAGTATGTTATCTTTTTTTGTCTCACTTGGTGCGGTCTATGTCTATTATTTTATTCACTTATGTTAGTTTGGGGTGGGCTTGTCGATAAACTTATTGAGGGTCAGACTAGATAAGATCGTTTAATATACTTACTAAAAATGGCACGTTATGTGTAAGTAAAGGTTGGAAGATTTTATTTAAAATTTGTTTCGTTAAATCCGGCGTGATAAAAAACCTAACCAAAAAAAAAACAGGCAGTCATGGGGACTGCTGACAGAAGAAACAATTGAACTGATAGTATGTCGGTGACGGTGACGCGAACACATACGATTTTCCTTATCTTTAGATTATAGTTTATCAAAAATTGCTTAACGCGTCAAAAGAAGTTTTACTTACCTAAAAAAAAAAAACTATGCGCTATTGCAGCCATCGTACATCGCGGAAGTTTTTAACCTACAGTACATCTCTATCTATCCCTATACAAAAGAGAACAACGTTTGCCTATCCATTTAGCTGGCTTCAACAAATGCAACCCGATACCCTACCAAGTTCATCCCTGCGTGTCCCTACGCGAATAAATGTGTACTCTAATGTGTTAAGATTAGAATCGAAATTCGCATGTCATATGATCTCGCACTAATTTAAGAATTAATTCACGTTCCAACTTTGAATTTATATCTTCCTGAAAGCGTTCATGAAAATGTCAAACTTGGCTGCGTGCGTTTAAATTAACCTCTGCTTTGAATAGAAGCAAAAAAAAAAAAACAACCGTGCGTTGCATTGCATTCCTAGTAATTTCTACTGACAATAGCTACGAGCGTGGCCTTTGATTTAATTTCAATCTTCAACAGATTTTAAGCAATTCATCAAGGTCAGCGACAAAATATTACTGTGTCAGCAGGGCTGAGGAGTCCTGACTCAGGTCCGGTCAGGGCCTATCACAAATCGGCGTTCTAGCGAATTAAGGCGAATGGATACGCAAACTGCAATTTGGACCTGTCTTTGAAGGCCTACTCCTCCCACACGGGTGGTCCAAAAACTTTCATAAAAATATTTGATAGCCATAATGGAGTCAAAAATAAATTTTAAGTTTCATAAACTGATTTTCTATTGTAAGTTTTGACAAAAAAAATCGAAAGTCATCGAAAGTTTCACATGATTAACACAATAATTCTCTTACTCCTTCCAAACGCCTTAAGCGATTTTAATTATTATTTCACCAAATTATAGATAATTTTTAGATCTAAAAAATTCAAGTTCAAAATTTTTTTTCCATTCATGGCGTCCATGTGAAAAGTATTATTTTCTCCTATTTTGCGCTAGCCGGTGACGCAGTGGTTGTCGTGACAGCCACTTTTCAAGGCACGCTGAAATGAACATTATTTCAATGTCGTTTCCGTTGATATTTGTACCGACACACATCGAGTTGCTTATTTAGCGTGGCGCTATGGAAAAAAATCAATCCTTTTAGAACTTGCATATCTACTTCAGTAAATAATGTATTATTTTGACAAAATAGTATATTATTTTTGGAATCTCTTTCTAGTTAAATAGAAACGCGATTGGAGAAATTCTTCTCGATAGAAATATTTATTGAATTGCGGTCGTTATCAACACCAATTCTCCTAGTTTGACAATTTAGAAAGACATACGGACTTGGGTTTAAACGGTATCTAGGACCTGGTTAAACGAAATTTTGATAGCATTTTTAGTACATTTTATATTAATAAAAAACCGACTTTTTGCTACTTTTCCACGAATCCGTCCCTCTCGCACTGAGGGTTTTTTTCGCATATGGAGTAACAAGGACGCTAAAACTTTTACATATCGCCTTAACTGGTTATAAACGGTATCAAGTAGTAAAACATATCTTTTCCACTCATCTCTAAACTGAAGCACAGATAGCTATAATACTCTGAAAACTGTATTATGTGGGTGTGTCATTCTCAAACAGCTTTTCCCGTGGAAAAGTGGGACAGATGTATGAGTGAGAGAAATAGCTATATGAAACTTGACACCGTCACATCTGCGAGCGTAAAAGCAATGCAGGGGTGTATTTGGAGTATTATTATTGGATTTTACTTTGCTTATTAAAATTAATAACTTCTCTAGATTGAGAAAACGTAGCAAGCGGTTGTAAAAAGCATATATAAAAGAACTAGGCTCAGATTTGATACTCAAAGAATCATTATTATACAGTGTCCTTAATACAAACAGTCGAACTACCTTTCTGTTACACATTGTATATGTATCGTCACGACATCAATACCTGAAGGGGTGTCAGACGTGTTCCGAGTGTGAACTTGTCAGAAGGGGTGTCAGAGGTGTTCCGAGTGTGAACTTGTCAGAAGGGGTGTCAGGGGTGTTCCGAGTGTGAACTTGTCAGAACGGGTGTCAGAGGTGTTCCGAATGTGAACTTGTCAGAAGGGGTGTCAGAGGTGTTCCGAGTGTGAACTTGTCAACTCACAATCCACACTCAGTACACCCGCGTTTCACCGACGAATATATTACGTCCCAACGTGATGGGTGGTGAGCTCTATCGCCGTACTTCGGGCACAAATCCGACCGGTGGGTCTACCGCGTAATTCTCATTTACATCAACATCAACTTGAGATTGAAATTTGACGTGCGTGCGAGGACGCCCGCCTAACATGCCATCTCTTTTGCACGCGTTCAATTTCGCATGCATTTGCTTGAAGTTGATACAAATGAGAATTACGCGGTAGAGCCCCGGGGATCGAACCTGGAACCTCAAAATTGCTAGGCCAGCGTTCTACCCCTAAGCTACCGCTGCTTACAACCAACGTATGGTAAAAATCTAAATCCTATAAACCAGAGTGTTGAGTGATCTTTCTGATTACTAAATTTTACTTTTTTTGTACGTAAGTGTCAAGTTGGTACCTCATAACTGCAACTGGAATAATTTATCATAATTTTTTTAGGGTTTAGTACCCTGTCAATACAAAAACCCTTTTTCTAAACCTATAAGTTTGTACGGAACCCTCGGTTTGTGGTTCCGACTCGCACTTGGTACTTACTTTAGATAGGTTATCTCTACAAAGCCTCGATCTCCAGATATCCTTATATTTTGGTAAATAAATAATTTGAGATACAGGCATTGACTTGTAGAGGAATTTCCATAAAACGCATTACTAGTAGGTATGTTCACTTACGATTCCCCGACGTAGATAACAAAAAAAAGCAAATCATGAACATAGTGCATACGAGACGTTATGGTTATGAATGAATGGTACACACACACACAGCTGCGCGCGCGCCCCTGAGAGGGACTCGCCTCGAATCGTAGTTGGGAGCTTTTAGCACCGAACTCTTAAATACAGATAAAATGCAGATAGGTAAATAAAAATTTACTCTTGGAGAGAAAATGCTGTTTAAGCTTTCTTTTAAATGACGATACAGATGGGCTGTCTCTGATATTACCTGGCAGACTATTCCATAATCGAGTGGCTCGAATTGTAAAGGATTTATAGTAGAAGCCTGTATTACAAGAAGGTACTTGGAGGGTCCTAATCTGTGCAGTCATAATGTTGTGAAGTGAAACGAATTGAGCTGTAGTAAGAGATTTGCAAGATCAAGAAGCGCAATACTTTTTTGCAACACCACGTTCTCGAGAGATTTGTTTTGTTAATTAAATTAAACAATTGTTAATTTCGCGCTCGTTAAATGCCCTTTCAATTGATACTAAATAGTTCCCTTATAATTGGTTCCAATTATGAATGAAAGTTGTTTGAAGTTATTTTTTCAAAAGGTGCGATATTTTTGACGCAGAGTGTATATGAAGCCACGGTCACTCATTGACATGGTTGTTCTTCATGAAAGAGTCGTGTGACTTATGGGAAAAATTACTGGGGGGATAATATGACATTTGACAGCTTTGACATTCAGTTTCTGATATTTGACAGCTGAAAGTTTGACATTAATGAAATGTGATCAGTGACCCCAAAAACTCCCAGAAAGCGAGATTTTTAAATATAAAAACACGTCTAAATCGCTTGTTTTCTGAACGTTCCGGTCCCGCCAAAAAGGCAGACTTGTAAAATGAGAGCATTGAAGTAGCCCCTCTATTCTGTATCTTTGGTTGCCAACTGGACTGGGTGCCTGTCATCAAAAACATAGTTTAAAATTTCGGTATTTTACTATTTAAGGACTGTATCGTCACTTCAAGTGCGAACATATCCTTAGACAATCGGAATTCGACAGTATATCTATGTTTTTGATGATAGACACCTAGTCCAGATGGCAACTAAATATACATAAAAGAGTCGCTGGACAGATTTCGCCTTAATTTACATTGAATAAATAAAAAAAAAATGTTTCTTTCAGTGATCTGATGACGGAAGACAGCATAGAGCCACCGTATGACATTCTACTTGACATTATCAAGGACGTAGGATTTATTATTTTGGTAAGTTAACCTTTTGTACTATGAAACACTTGTCGCATTTAACACCACGCATCGCCCGCAGCGATTAACTGTGCAACGGGTTGCGGCGATGGATGTGTGATAAACGACCATTTTTTAACTGTCAAAATGACAGATTATATAGAGCTACAAACTTATCTGTTCCAGCGGGCCAAAGTAAAATAGCTTCTATATTCACTGTGTGACAGTCTTCGCCACCGCAACGGATAAGTTTGTTACATACTCCGTAAGGAACGCATTTCCACTACATTCACTATACTTTGATGTTTATCTTGCCATACCCAACATTAACTTCCGTAAAATATAGCTTGATTAGAAAGGCAGCTGTAAGGATTACCAACGCCACAACTTTATACCAGCGGCTAAAAACGAACTATTTTTAACAAACGCTTTTCTGTGCAAAAAAAATATATAAATATAAGAGTTATATGAGTGTAGAAATAAAAAAGTTAAGTATATAAAGGTGTATAATATGTTAATCTGTTGTTATTTAAGACATAAAAATTGAAATATATTTACTGACACACCAAGCCCCGGTTTCTGAAAGGCCAATCAAAGTTAACAGTAGATTAAAAAAACTTTAACCGCAAATAACGGTGAAAATAAAGCATTTATGAAGTCTGAATAGTCATGAATCAATAATTAACTTAGTTAATTTTTGATTTCAATGTAAAATTCCCACCTTTTCTGGCTTAATCCGCAGATAATAATTTTTTAATCTACTGTTAACATTGATTGGCCTTTCAGAAACCGGGGGTAAGTGTATCAATATAAGTTCTCAACAAATCTTTAAATTATCATTTTCTGATATCAAGAATTTTTCGAGAAAAAAACAAAATTCTTTTAGGATTAATTTGTTGTCCCTATGTTTGTCTGTTTGTCCGTTTGTCTGGGCAATTTTCTGGGTAAAATCAATAAATGCCAATATTTACGCCATGTAAAACATACATATTATCATGGACATTATAACGTTTTATGGCCTTTTATTTAACTTTTTCATACAAATTTTCTCCTTATGAAAATATAGAGATCAACACTTGACATAATATTTTGCATTTGAAAGAAAGCACAGAAAGGAACTGTAGAACAAACAATGTAAAAAAAATAAAAACCATATCGTTCTATTCTAAAGGTATTAATAATCTACTGTTTGTTCAATGTGGCGATAGCTTTGTTTATTATAATTTTTTTCCTTGTTAGTAAGATAACAAATATTTTCATACAAGGTTGTCC
This sequence comes from Ypsolopha sequella, assembly GCA_934047225.1. NCBI lineage: Eukaryota > Metazoa > Arthropoda > Insecta > Lepidoptera > Ypsolophidae > Ypsolopha > Ypsolopha sequella. The sequence goes on along the minus strand of CAKOHE010000016.1, from coordinate 196,064 downwards.
GCTTAAGGGTTATTTCTCCGAATTTGTAACAAAATATTAAGGCTAGACGGTAAAACTTACGCGCGCGAGATTTGGATTCTTACAATTGTTGTAGCTGTTTCGGTCATTCGCGGCCGGCACGAGCGCGCCCTCCCCCCGCGCCCCACTCCCTGCTCCGTACTTGTTCATTTTGTACTCGCAGCTTACTCAGATCTGCGGGCCTATTGTGTATCTCTAGTTGCCTTCTGGACTGGGTGTCTATCATCAAAAACATAGATATACTATCGAATTCCGATGTCCTAAGGATATTTTCGCACTTGAAGTGACGACACAGATTGTTAATAGTTCAATACCCACTAAAGGCAATTTTGAAATTTCGGTTTTTAGCTATGTTTTTGATGATAGGCACCTCGTGCAGTTGGCAACTAAAGATACAGAATAGGGGGGCAGGACATCCTTTCGTACTTTCGTTTTTAGTGCCTTTGGTAATTTAATTCAAAAGAAACAACATGCAAAATAAAAAAGGAATAATTTCCTGTTCCTGTTTGTCTAACTAACACAATATAATAGTATGTTAAATATTTTGGACGATTGCTGTGTTATATGAGTAACTAAATGGATATTTACTGTGAAATACAATACATATTTATACTAACCTGTTAAGTTTATAACCCTTTTTTACATCTTTTTTGTTTCGTTTTGCTGATAAACGTACCTTTCCTTTTTTTACCTCGTCGATATAATCATCTGAAATTTATAGTAATAAAATTAATTACCAGTATTATTTATCCGAATTTTACTTATGTTTTCTTAGTTTACTGTTTTGTATATGATCTTTTGATTAAACAGAAAAAATCTCTCAGAAGCGGCAGCATAAATATTTTAACTCCTGTATAGGGTCAAATTATAATGTGTCCTTATGTAAATTTAATATTTAAATTTTTCGTTTATTATTATATTTAATAATCCTATACTTCTGATTATAATTTTAATAACTTTTTTTTTAAGTTTAATAAAAAAACGGATAAACTTATCAGATAAACGATATAATATATAAATATCAAATAACTTTGCAGATAAACGAAAGTCTGCTTTTGAACTTTGCCGATCATCCTTAATAGATAGTTATTAAATTTAGCCCCAGTAGTAGTTATCTGAATATTAACTTTATTTCCGCAGTTCACTTTTTTATGTGATCTATTAGTTTCTTAGAATAATCTCTCAGAATAAAAAGGGACTACATAATTATTTTTACTCCTGTATAAGATCAAATTATTTTGCAAACCTAAAACAGACATAGGTACTAATCGTCGTTATGAACAGTTTTTGTAATAGAGGCTGAAATGAAATACTTTTTAGGGTTCTGTGCCTCAGAATGAAAAAGACGGAACCCTTGTAGGATCACTTTGTTGTCTATCTGTCTGTTATTTTCTCGCTGTCTGTCATCATGAGGAGCTTTTTGCATTTTATATAATATGCCTCTATTAGCTTTTTATTTAGAATTACACAATATAACTTTAAATATATACAACAAATAAAAGAAAATTTAAAACTTGAAATATATTTCGGCCCTTAGTGCCGTCATCAGTCAAGTATTAAAAAAATTACAAATATACCATAGTAATAAAAAATTAAAAGTAAAAAAACAATATTTTTCTTAATTAACCTATATGCTCTTATGTATTATGATTTAAAATGTACTTGTACTCGTCCACAAATTCTTATATCAAATAATAAAAGTTTGTGGACAAGTACAAATATTTTTTATTTTTTATTACTATGGTATATTTGTAATTTTTTTAATACTTTTCAGGTGAGTACCATGAACATGGGTCTAGCTTCAGCCGTTTGGGAGATACGGGCCGTTAAAGTTTTGACACCGGGGGGGGGGGGGGGGGCTAGATCTCGGCGAGACCTTTTCTTAGACACTTGACATTTAAACATTTAAACGTTTTGACATTTAAAAAAAAATAAAATACTTTTTTGACACCCTATGGACCGACCCCTAGGGATGTACCACCTTCCGTTCCGAAGATATGGCCAAAACAATTTTTTTTTCGGTACATCCTTTAACAAAAAAAGGCAATTTTTCCCATCCCTAGTGATCGAGGACATCCCGAGGAACTGCGCACGCTCGCGCTTCGCGCTCGCGTGCTTATACCGGCGAACTTCGCCCGCTCGCGCTTCGCGCTCGCGGGCTCGTTCTGTCAATAATGTCAAAAATGTAAATTTTTCCCATCCCTAGTACCCAGGTACATTTGAACAAACGTTTTTCTTATTTTAACTTCTAATCGCGATAGTTTTCCTGACAAACAATGGGGTCTCATCCTTCGCTCTGGAGGGCTTTAGCTACGTAACCCTAAAAAAAAACAGCCAGACTACAAATCGGAAACTTAATTTCTAAAGACCTATTAAATTTATTTAAAACATAACTTTGCAGGTACAATCATCCAATACTGCGTGTTGGCCGGCGCCCTTGCACTCGAGCGTCACGCCTTGCAGTCAGCCCTTCGGCGCCAGGGAGCGGCGGTGCAGACTCTTCGATCACGTTTCCCTGAGCTAAGGGAGCTTCACGAATGCCGTTACGCTGACTTCATGAAGAGTCTTGCTTGGGTATGTGTAATATTTGTGTCTAGAAAGTAACCGATTACGACAGCATTGAACTGAACTAATTAAACTATGCAAGACAGAATTAAGAATAATCTGGTATTAGCCAACCGATTCGTTAGTTTACAAAACACTGCAAACTGACGAATCGGTTGGCTAACAATTTTGTAATTTTTCAATGCAAGTGCTCGTAAAGAAAGGCCCACTTTTTATGCATCAAAACCGAACAGAAAGTCGACTATAGGGCTTTTTATTTATTTTCGAGAAGTTGGCTAACCTGCAACCTTTCCTGTGTACCATAAATGTTATACATTTTTTTTCCACTGTTTAACTGCTCTGGATACAGTCCTTTTGAGCCAATCATTAACTTGCAAAATTGTAACAATGTAACTTTCAACTTTAATAATTAAATTGTTTTCTTTGATTATATTTGTTTTATTTCCTCACACTATGCATTGAAAAACGTATATAGTATGATACACGGGCGTAACAGCAATACATTACTCGGTTACGTTTATAACACTCGCTACGCTTATTCCTTTTCGCCCTTGTAGCAAAACCACAATTAAATTTTTTTTGGTTGTTTAGAAAAGACAGTTTTTCAGAAAAGCATCTAAATATGTCAAAGTTTTTACATTTACTCAGTACAGCGAAAATATTTGTAATGTTCAAAAATATCCCATCATTATACTTCGTTGAGATTTTTATGTACAGTGGAGACCGCATCAAGTAAGACACATTGGACTTTGTACCTATCTTATATTCTTCTCTGTAGGGCCTAATGTCCTACTGCAAGTGTATAGCTTGATGTGGTCTCCACTGTACCTGGACTCCTAGACCAATTTATTATTTTAGGAGCCGAAAGATGCACGACTCAATATTGCTTCTTATTTAACCTGCCACTACGTAAGAGCTGTATTTCATGGTTTTTCATTTGTAAGAGTAATGTTTTTTTTTTTCAAGATGTTAGTCCTTTGTTTTCATGAGTCAATAAAGTTCCCACGGGATAAATTTGGCCTTGTTTTTTATATACTGCTGGGATGTACCTAATATCAAACCAATAGCAGATAAAGCTTCTGCTCAATAACATAAATTTTCACGAAAAGCACATTGAGACCACCTGTTCTCATGCAATAGGCAGACGAATTAGAAACGAAAGGATATGATTCTGAGGATAAATAAAACAAAGTGCTCTTCAGCGAGAAAATAGTGGTGAGTTTAGAGTGCCACCTGCAAACTATTGTCATACGGGTTATTCGTGACTGGATGCGAACAGGGGCAGCAATATTCTTAAAATGGTAAACCTCATTGCTACGAGGCGTAGCAGATTCAACAGCTCTGTCATTGCGTTGCATTTGGCTACAGCGTAGCATGGAAATTTATTGTAGCGTTAAGCTTCTACCTGAGCCTAGAACATCAACAACACCCGACTTTCGAAGGTCCATTTAAAGAAATTAATTTTCCTTATAATACTAATAGACGACACGATCTGAAATATCTAATAATTGACCATAAGGACTCATTGGGTCATTGCATTATCACCTCTATTTCTCTACGCTTTAAGGGTTATGGCTGCAGTTCACTTATTATGGTGATACCTGCCAAGAATTCAGGTCAAGGCTTGCTTGGTGTGCGATAGTATGGTTGAATGGATAAAAATCTAGATATAGGAATTCGTTATCGTGACGGTAAGTGATAAGGAAAATTACTGATAATAGACTACTTAAAATTACGGGTTAGTTTATCGACTTGGAAATTGATTGCATTAATTTGTAATAAAGAAGAAAACAATGGCTCTAAACTGATAAATGACGTCATTGAAGGAATGACCTCCTTGTACCTTTAGTACGGTTTCCGAGAACAATATCTATGAAGTAATACTTTATTTATTAGGTTCACCAACAGATATTACACTTTGTTACATCCAAACACATCATAACAATATACATAATAGAGTGCAAATCCAATGACAGGCAAACCAATCGCCTAGTGCGCGCCAATCTTTTAGTCGCCTCTGATTGAGTTACGAGTGCAAGCTTGCGCAGGTACAGTCAAGGAAACAAGAATATGAACGGATGATTATTAAATGTTTACTATAAGTGGGAAGGTGTACTGGTTGTACCTACCTATTTAATATATATTAATTATTTTAGTGCAATCTTAACTGTTTAATTAAAACAAATTAATATAAACACCATTTTCCTACATTGTCGCCTAAAAACGCTATAACGACGGCGAGGCATAACAACAACAATAAACTTTAACAAATTAAATCAACAAAACAACAAATAAACAACAAACAAACAGATTCAACGATTAACTAAACGAATCATATAATTTTTTCCACGAACGTATTTTTCATGCAACGCGCGCATGTGTAGTGTACGGACGTAGCACTAACACTAACGCATAGTGTTGACACCTGCCAAACGGCGAGCGGGGGGTGTGGTGCGGCATGCAGGCGGGTGTGCTCCGCGCCCTCGCTCCTGTAACGTCCCCCTGACACCGTAAAACGGCTAATGCGTCGATTGTTGGGGCTAGCTTCAGAGGCGACTAAAAGATTGGCGCGCACTGTACAAGTACTAGACAAGTACAGTACACTGACTGACTGGTCTATCAAATCCTTATCAAATCCCAGACCAAACGGCTGGACCTAGAAAAAAATAATTTGGACAGTGGGTTCCTTGTATGACGTAGACACCAGCTAAGAAGGGATTTTAGGAAATTCTCACGGGATCGGGAAAAACGGGATCTATGCAAGCAACGCCGCGGGCGTCCGCTAGTGCTGTAATTGAAAACCTACGCAAACAAATTAAATATCGAATTACATTAGTCTTTTTGTTAAATTGGAAAAATATTTTTGTGCTGTCCTTGTAGATGAGTATCGAAATTCAATATTAAATATTCTTTATTTAATATCTTTTTCTTTTTCTATGTATATAGTATGTTTATATGTGATCTTTATACACAACAATATTAATTTAATATTCATGTTGTAATGTAAGTAAGTAATTTATGTATATTATATGTATAATGTTATTTATTAACATAATAAATAAGAGTATTGCATCGGTTCTTTAAAGCCTTCTGTGTGATAACAGGCCTGACATAATACCAGGGCACTGAGTTTTTTTTTTTAAATCGCATTGTCCTGAGTCAGACCTTTTTCGCTGCCTCAACACAACATCTCTTGTTTTTACTGTTATTGTGTTACTGATCATTGTGTATGTTAGTGTTGTGTTTGTTAATTTTTTAATCTACTTTATTTTATTTTTTACTTGTTATTGCAGCGAATAAATGCCTTCTTATTCTTATTCTAAATATTGCGTGTTATGCGGAATTGTTATTGAACGTGAATATAATAATAAACCGGGGATCTATAAAGGCGGATTTGGATGAATCATAAAATGATTTGAAAAATAAGATACAGCTTGACGTGAAACCGGTATTATTAGAGTTCTGTAGCCTAGGCACAAAATAACCACTTACAGAATGTTTACTCCGCATAGCTAGCGAAAACAGGCGCACGCACACATATAGGCGTACGTACGACGATCTCGGAGATACTCGGGTGAATGCCAATACGAAATTCTGCCGAGATCGTCATACGTACGCGTGTGTGCATGTGTGCGTCTGTTTTCGCTCCGTCGTCGAGTCGGCCTTCTGGTAGTATCTATTTTGTGGCCTAAGCATGAAAACATCTCCATATAGTTGCGTTTGAAACTAAACTTAGGTTGCCATACGTAGCTGTTAGTTCCACTACTGTCCGCTTGGAACGGTTTCCCAGATTCCATACTATTTTGACGTAGTTTGTAACGCAACGATACGGAGATGTTTTCATGCTTAGGCTACTGACCTAGAACACCAGCCACAAAATCACCTTTATCAATACAAGTCGCGGCAGTAAATAATGCACATCGTATCGTAGTGTCACCTCTGTCGCACGAAGCGCTAACAGTCCGGTGACAGAGACGACGTTCTACGAAGCCGAAGATAGCCGATGTGCATTATTTTCTGCCAGGTACTGTAGATGGCTGTTTGCAGCTTACCTGCTACAGGTCCCGGCAGTAAATAATGCACATCGTATCGTAGTGTCACCTCTGTCGCACGAAGCGCTAACAGTCCGGTGACAGAGACGACGTTCTACGAAGCCGAAGATAGCCGATGTGCATTATTTTCTGCCAGGTACTGTAGATGGCTGTTTGCAGCTTACCTGCTACAGGTCCCGACAGTAAATAATGCACATCGTATCGTAGTGTCACCTCTGTCGCACGAAGCGCTAACAGTCCGGTGACAGAGACGACGTTCTACGAAGCCGAAGATAGCCGATGTGCATTATTTTCTGCCAGGTACTGTAGATGGCTGTTTGCAGCTTACCTGCTACAGGTCCCGACAGTAAATAATGCACAACGTATCGTAGTGTCACCTCTGTCGCACGAAGCGCTAACAGTCCGGTGACAGAAACGACGCTCAACAAAGCCGAAGATAGCCGATGTGCATTATTTCCTGCTGCGACCTGTACCTACGTGTCAATGATATTTTCTAAAAATAAAGCATTTTCATTGCTACTTTCTGGATAGGCAGAGAAAATTAAATAAAGGACGGTTATTCTGGCATTATTTTCACCCGCAACATTCGACAGTCGTACGACTTTTGTGGAAAGTATATGATAAATGCCATGCGATTTGATGCGATGTAAAGTGAAGTGAATATGGGATATGAGGAACGCTTCCAATAGGTTTTCAATCAAGAAAATCAATATATATTCGTAGAAAATCCCTTTTAATATCACCCGAATTCTACCTTGGAAATATTTCCGCACGTGCCACAAAAGCCATTCTAAAATCATGAATACTTTTTGAAAAAATCTACGGAACCCATCCTTTTGTTACTTGTTCCAACTTGACCAGTATTTAGTAGAAACATGCAAAGTCAAATGTGGGCGGTTGACACGCAACGCGAGAAGGCCCATGAATAACCGCGGCAGTCAATAAAACGCCAGGACTAGGGTCGCCTCTTACTACTATTATTGTTAAGTTTGTACACAGTAATATCTATGAGTTGGATTTTTTACAAAACTACTTAAAAAAAAAACAAAAATAAACTAAAACTGACTATACAAAATTAAAACTTATCTGAGATAATCCAAAATAATTTAAACCGCACAAAATAAACTGACCCTCAAATAAAAATAAGGATTAAGAAATTGATCCAGGTCGCTGCCTCGCGAGAGGCTTCCCAATATGCTAGAGACATTTCCACGCTTGTTGTATTACCCCCGCACAGTATACACAGAATGTAGATTTGGTCAGCAACTTCAGTCACAGAATAAGATGTGTTCACGTCACTTATTAAGAAATTGACCCAGGTCGCTGCCTCGCGAGAGGCTTCCCAATATGCTAGAGACATTTCCACGCTTGTTGTATTACCCCCGCACAGTATACACAGAATGTAGATTTGGTCAGCAACTTCAGTCACAGAATAAGATGTGTTCACGTCACTTATTAAGAAATTGACCCAGGTCGCTGCCTCGCGAGAGGCTTCCCAATATGCTAGAGACATTTCCACGCTTGTTGTATTACCCCCGCACAGTATACACAGAATGTAGATTTGGTCAGCAACTTCAGTCACAGAATAAGATGTGTTCACGTCACTTATTAAGAAATTGACCCAGGTCGCTGCCTCGCGAGAGGCTTCCCAATATGCTAGAGACATTTCCACGCTTGTTGTATTACCCCCGCACAGTATACACAGAATGTAGATTTGGTCAGCAACTTCAGTCACAGAATAAGATGTGTTCACGTCACTTATTCCAAAAAATGGTAATAGGGGAAAAAAAATTAATTGACTGAAGCGAAATCGACATTAATTATAATTATACTGAAAAGAAAGTTATCTGGTCCAATCGACATTTTTACTACAGTCAATAAAGCAGATTCTAAAGGGTTTAATTTGATTTTTACTACTGTCAAAACTAAATATTCTTCATTCCAAATTGATCCTGTAATTTCAGGAACAGAAGCTAAATTACTTTGGAATAATTTTAGTTTTGACAGCACTAAAACTAAAATTAAAGCCTTCAGAATCAGCTACATTGAACAGATTAAATAATTCTGACACAAATTTATTGTTAATGGTTACATCGGTAAAATTTTTTAAATCTTTAAGACGGATACGAGTCACGATCTGGACTGCGATTTATTGTCTTACTATTCATTTAGCGATACTGGTATTTCAGAGGGTTAAAAATAACTTATATTTATTTAATAAATAAAAATATCTTGATACATGAAATTGTTGGCAACCCTACCCACTATGTACCGTATGGCACGTGCCAGCCGCCCACGCTTGTGTATTCGATATTATTTTGTAATTTTACACCATAAATGAGGAGTTTTGTCGTAATATAACACAACCGAGTCTTGATAACTTGAAATAAAGATTATTTTACCTTGACTTTTTGTTCTAATTATGTTGGTTATTTATAAGTTGAACAATAGAACACAACCCTTTTTTATAAAAAATAGGGCCTGATATCAATATTAAAGTTTTTCAACTTCTATTCTAAATAATACAAAATATAACAGTTCGGTTTGCGGGTAACATTTCCAAAATTTATCAAATTGTACGATTTTGTACCAAAAAGCCTTTATCAGCGTACGAGCAACATAGACTTAACTGTAATTGTTATGGACTTAGATCCAAAACAAAGGTTAAACAATTAAGAAAAAATGGTTAAAGGTTCACATCTCAAATCCAAATCCAAAATCCTAAAACTCGACATATTTCAGAATAAAAAAAAGGAATAATAGATCAATAGTAAAAAACACTAAATAAGGTCCTGGCCTCCGGGGCGTCCGTAAAGGACCAAAAATAATTATGTTGTGGACTGTATAATGATAAGAACTTAAATCCAAAACAAAGGTTTATATTAATATTAAACAACAAAGAAAAAATGGTTAAAGGTTCACATCTCAAATCCAAATCAAAAATACCAAAACTTGACATATTTCAGAATAAAAGATAAATAGTAAAAAACACTAAATAAGGTGATAAGGGGCTTCTGTAACAGTTATGATTACTGTTCTTAAGAAATAAAATAAAATAACTATATTCAAACGTCCAGACATAACTATTTTGAATATTTTCCAAGATTTTCTCAACCCTGGCTGTATCACCAACGAGGCCGGTAGACATGAGTAAATAATTTTCCGAATTTTTGTTGCTGATCGTTCTGTAAAAGTTAAATAGATGCAGCGCTTCATGTGTGTTATTATATTATTAATTATTGTCAACACGACATTTGACTTAGAGTTCCATCGAAATACTTTTGACTTTTGTGTTCAATTTTGTTTGATTTCATCTAAAAAAGTTAAACTGAAAATCACATTTATTATTTATATATTGAGTAAAAACGCATTTTTATTGTTTTATTATTAATAATTAAGCCAAATAAATAAACAAAGTTTAAAAAAGCAAAATATATGTTTATTAACATTTTTTTTTTTTTTTTTTTTAACATAAAATATCTTTATTGACCGTAAAACATCGTAAAATACAGTGAGTATCTGACTCCTAAAAAAGTTTTAACTGTAAGCTAGGAGTCAGCACATTCCCATAATTTCAGTTTGTTATAATAATAGCCAAAAAGGTACATACAAAACTATGAAACAATTTTTAATTATTTTTAACTTAACTTAATGTTAGTATGTTAACAAAGAATAAACAAATTAATAACTTAATAAAAGAGGCATTACGGTTAACAATTACCTAGATTAGAAAATGAAGGTTTAACATTTGGTCAGTTTTTTTGTGGTAGTAGTGTTAGTAATTGCTAAAATTAAACTTATTTATTAATATTAAAAAAGTGAAAAGAGGGTGTATACTGCATTAGAAGTGAGGGTGTGTAATTAAGTGTATTATGTATGAGTGTGATTGTGATATAAGTTGAGTGTATGTGTGTGCGTGGAAGTGTGAGAATACAAATAAAAGTATATATTATTAGTCCTAGGATTAACCTACAACAGCATTTCAGTCTGCTCGTAAGTTAAGTCGCTTAGCCATTGGAAAACTTTATGTCGCCTTAGGAAACTACTCAATTTTTTAAATCTTACTTTACTGTTTATAGCATTGTACAAATTTGGAGCCTGAAAATCGTAGTGACCACGTGCAAACTCGCTCTTGACCGCCGGTAAAGGACAGCGATCTAGACGTTGTCTTGCTTCGGGAAGGTGTGGAACTGTAAAGCGATGATACCTTTTAAGGCATTGGTAAATAAAAGACTTACGCACGCTGAGTACTTCAGATTGTTCGTATACTGAAATGGTGGGATGTCTCCATGGTAGGTACAACATGACCTTGAGCACCGCGCGTTGGGCACGCTCCATCTCAATCAGATGGGATTTTGAAGCTCCACCCCATGCACATATGCAATAATTAATTACGCAGTGACCAAGAGCATTATATACACGCACAAGATTTGACTTTTCGGTTACATTTCGTAGGTTCTTGAAAACAAAAATCAACCTTCTGAGCCGTTTGGCAGTACTTGATATGTGAGAGTGCCAGTTAAGCTTATTATCAATAATAACTCCAAGATATTTTAAAGTGCTAACTCTATTAAGATACGGACAGTTGCATGTTTGCAGATTGGTAGGATTAGTGTTGCAAGGATAAGTATGGATTTTTATTTTAAATTCTTCTTCAGGGAGACATACTATTGTTTATACATAATAATTATATTATCTTTACCCTTGCATGCAGTCTAAAAAAAGCTTAAAAATTTTGCTAGATCCTGTGAGCAAAATAAAAATTATTAAGTAGTATTAAGGGAAAGCTGCTTCGGTCATATATTTTAACAATAACTATCATTTGACTTCGGCCAAAAATTCAGCCTAATTTCGGCCGAAGCCGGAGCCTTGTGTCGGAAACTAGTAAAAACGTCTTATGCATTGTATTAATTCACGTTTTATTTGTTTCATGCAAATTTGCATAACCCACATAGATTTCCATGTGATATAGTGAGTTGTTGATGTGTGTTTAAATAAACTTTTAACAAAAAAAAATAGCAACCGACTTCAATAGTAACAGCAGTCATTCACTAAAAAGTTAATAATAATTCTATAAAGACCGATGGTACCGAAGCAACACTTTTGCCGACTTCTTTCTTCCTGAAACGTTATGTTATCTAGAAGTCGGCGTTCTTATATTGGTTTTTCTGTTGCTATATCGTAGGAAATACGCCGACTTCTAGATAACATAATGTTTCAGGAAGAAAGAAGTCGGCAAAAGTGTTGCTTCGGTACCATCGGTCTTTATAGAATTATTATTAACTTTTTAGTGAATGACTGCTGTTACTATTGAAGTCGGTTGCTATTTTTTTGTTAAAAGTTTATTTTATTTCACATTTTTTAGTGTTGCTGGGTTAAATTGTGAAATATGGGTAGTTCTTGCAAACGTGGTTTTAATATGAAACGAAGTTCAAGTGAGTATAAGTAGCTATGTTTGAGTAGCTTCCTGCTATCAATCTCGAGTTCTACGGTGATGAAGCCAAGATCGAAGGTCAGGTGGGTACACTGGCAATTTTCAAGCAATGCCCTGCAATGAGCACCATAACACAAACTGATTGCCGCAATCCAAAGTTATGTGCTGTCATCCGTTGAGGAGTTCTATGGTGATGAAGCCAGGATCGAAGGTCAGGTGGGTATTCTGGTAATCTCCAAGTAATACCCTTGAATTAGCACCCTAACGCAGTGATTGCCGCAATCTCGAGTTATGTGCTCTGATCCGTTGAGGAGTTCTATGGTGAATATGGTGATGAAGCCAGGATCGAAGGTCAGGTGGAAGAATGATGATTTTCAAGTAATACCTTGTAATCAGCACCCAGATACAAAGCGATTACCTCAATTTCGAGAGGTATGCTGTCATTTTCTGAAGAGTTCCACTGCCTATCTCTGAAGACCTTCATCAGATCATGACCAAACCCAAAATGGGACCTACCTGAAAGTACACTCTTTCAAACAAAAAAAGAATTGTTCAAATCGGTTCAGAAATGACGGAGCTATGGAGTAACAACTCCAAAAAAAAAAAAAAAAACATACAGTCGAATTGAGAACCGCCTCCTTTTTGAAGTCGGTTAAAAATGGTTCAATATTTCATCACTTTTAAAGGAACGCACTTCAAACCAAACAAGCTAATTGCGCATTTGCAACTTGATGTGCAGATTTAAGGGGAAGTTTGTCAGCCAATGAAGAACTTGATTGATGAAATATTAGCTCATAGCAGTACACGTAACTATTGCCCAACATTTTAATTTAATTTTTAGTAGGTATTTTAGTTTAGAATAATTTAATATTGTATAAGTTTAATGAATTTTGTTTTTATTGTTTATATAAGAATATTATTCAGATGGTGATTTTCATCAAAATCAACTTGAGATTTAAATTTGACGTGCGTGCAAAAGAGATGGCATGTTAGGCGGGCGTCGTCGCACGCACGTCAAATTTCAATCTCAAGTTGATGTTGATGAAAATCACCATCTGAATAATATTCTTATATAAACAATAAAAACAAAATTCATTAAACTTATACAATATTAAATTATTCTAAACTAAAATACCTACTAAAAATTAAATTAAAATGTTGGGCAATAGTTACGTGTACTGCTATGAGCTAATATTTCATCAATCAAGTTCTTCATTGGCTGACAAACTTCCCCTTAAATCTGCACATCAAGTTGCAAATGCGCAATTAGCTTGTTTGGTTTGAAGTGCGTTCCTTTAAAAGTGATGAAATATTGAACCATTTTTAACCGACTTCAAAAAGGAGGCGGTTCTCAATTCGACTGTATGTTTTTTTTTTTTTTTTTGGAGTTGTTACTCCATAGCTCCGTCATTTCTGAACCGATTTGAACAATTCTTTTTTTGTTTGAAAGAGTGTACTTTCAGGTAGGTCCCATTTTGGGTTTGGTCATGATCTGATGAAGGTCTTCAGAGATAGGCAGTGGAACTCTTCAGAAAATGACAGCATACCTCTCGAAATTGAGGTAATCGCTTTGTATCTGGGTGCTGATTACAAGGTATTACTTGAAAATCATCATTCTTCCACCTGACCTTCGATCCTGGCTTCATCACCATATTCACCATAGAACTCCTCAACGGATCAGAGCACATAACTCGAGATTGCGGCAATCACTGCGTTAGGGTGCTAATTCAAGGGTATTACTTGGAGATTACCAGAATACCCACCTGACCTTCGATCCTGGCTTCATCACCATAGAACTCCTCAACGGATGACAGCACATAACTTTGGATTGCGGCAATCAGTTTGTGTTATGGTGCTCATTGCAGGGCATTGCTTGAAAATTGCCAGTGTACCCACCTGACCTTCGATCTTGGCTTCATCACCGTAGAACTCGAGATTGATAGCAGGAAGCTACTCAAACATAGCTACTTATACTCACTTGAACTTCGTTTCATATTAAAACCACGTTTGCAAGAACTACCCATATTTCACAATTTAACCCAGCAACACTAAAAAATGTGAAATAAAATAAACTTTTAACAAAAAAATAGCAACCGACTTCAATAGTAACAGCAGTCATTCACTAAAAAGTTAATAATAATTCTATAAAGACCGATGGTACCGAAGCAACACTTTTGCCGACTTCTTTCTTCCTGAAACATTATGTTATCTAGAAGTCGGCGTATTTCCTACGATATAGCAACAGAAAAACCAATATAAGAACGCCGACTTCTAGATAACATAACGTTTCAGGAAGAAAGAAGTCGGCAAAAGTGTTGCTTCGGTACCATCGGTCTTTATAGAATTATTATTAACTTTTTAGTGAATGACTGCTGTTACTATTGAAGTCGGTTGCTATTTTTTTTTGTTAAAAGTTTATTTAAACACACATCAACAACTCACTATATCACATGGAAATCTATGTGGGTTATGCAAATTTGCATGAAACAAATAAAACGTGAATTAATACAATGCATAAGACGTTTTTACTAGTTTCCGACACAAGGCTCCGGCTTCGGCCGAAATTAGGCTGAATTTTTGGCCGAAGTCAAATGATAGTTATTGTTAAAATATATGACCGAAGCAGCTTTCCCTTAATACTACTTAATAATTTTTATTTTGCTCACAGGATCTAGCAAAATTTTTAAGCTTTTTTTAGACTGCATGCAAGGGTAAAGATAATATAATTATTATGTATAAACAATAGTATGTCTCCCTGAAGAAGAATTTAAAATAAAAATCCATACTTATCCTTGCAACACTAATCCTACCAATCTGCAAACATGCAACTGTCCGTATCTTAATAGAGTTAGCACTTTAAAATATCTTGGAGTTATTATTGATAATAAGCTTAACTGGCACTCTCACATATCAAGTACTGCCAAACGGCTCAGAAGGTTGATTTTTGTTTTCAAGAACCTACGAAATGTAACCGAAAAGTCAAATCTTGTGCGTGTATATAATGCTCTTGGTCACTGCGTAATTAATTATTGCATATGTGCATGGGGTGGAGCTTCAAAATCCCATCTGATTGAGATGGAGCGTGCCCAACGCGCGGTGCTCAAGGTCATGTTGTACCTACCATGGAGACATCCCACCATTTCAGTATACGAACAATCTGAAGTACTCAGCGTGCGTAAGTCTTTTATTTACCAATGCCTTAAAAGGTATCATCGCTTTACAGTTCCACACCTTCCCGAAGCAAGACAACGTCTAGATCGCTGTCCTTTACCGGCGGTCAAGAGCGAGTTTGCACGTGGTCACTACGATTTTCAGGCTCCAAATTTGTACAATGCTATAAACAGTAAAGTAAGATTTAAAAAATTGAGTAGTTTCCTAAGGCGACATAAAGTTTTCCAATGGCTAAGCGACTTAACTTACGAGCAGACTGAAATGCTGTTGTAGGTTAATCCTAGGACTAATAATATATACTTTTATTTGTATTCTCACACTTCCACGCACACACATACACTCAACTTATATCACAATCACACTCATACATAATACACTTAATTACACACCCTCACTTCTAATGCAGTATACACCCTCTTTTCACTTTTTTAATATTAATAAATAAGTTTAATTTTAGCAATTACTAACACTACTACCACAAAAAAACTGACCAAATGTTAAACCTTCATTTTCTAATCTAGGTAATTGTTAACCGTAATGCCTCTTTTATTAAGTTATTAATTTGTTTATTCTTTGTTAACATACTAACATTAAGTTAAGTTAAAAATAATTAAAAATTGTTTCATAGTTTTGTATGTACCTTTTTGGCTATTATTATAACAAACTGAAATTATGGGAATGTGCTGACTCCTAGCTTACAGTTAAAACTTTTTTAGGAGTCAGATACTCACTGTATTTTACGATGTTTTTACGGTCAATAAAGATATTTTATGTTAAAAAAAAAAAAAAAAAAATGTTAATAAACATATATTTTGCTTTTTTAAACTTTGTTTATTTATTTGGCTTAATTATTAATAATAAAACAATAAAAATGCGTTTTTACTCAATATATAAATAATAAATGTGATTTTCAGTTTAACTTTTTTAGATGAAATCAAACAAAATTGAACACAAAAGTCAAAAGTATTTCGATGGAACTCTAAGTCAAATGTCGTGTTGACAATAATTAATAATATAATAACACACATGAAGCGCTGCATCTATTTAACTTTTACAGAACGATCAGCAACAAAAATTCGGAAAATTATTTACTCATGTCTACCGGCCTCGTTGGTGATACAGCCAGGGTTGAGAAAATCTTGGAAAATATTCAAAATAGTTATGTCTGGACGTTTGAATATAGTTATTTTATTTTATTTCTTAAGAACAGTAATCATAACTGTTACAGAAGCCCCTTATCACCTTATTTAGTGTTTTTTACTATTTATCTTTTATTCTGAAATATGTCAAGTTTTGGTATTTTTGATTTGGATTTGAGATGTGAACCTTTAACCATTTTTTCTTTGTTGTTTAATATTAATATAAACCTTTGTTTTGGATTTAAGTTCTTATCATTATACAGTCCACAACATAATTATTTTTGGTCCTTTACGGACGCCCCGGAGGCCAGGACCTTATTTAGTGTTTTTTACTATTGATCTATTATTCCTTTTTTTTATTCTGAAATATGTCGAGTTTTAGGATTTTGGATTTGGATTTGAGATGTGAACCTTTAACCATTTTTTCTTAATTGTTTAACCTTTGTTTTGGATCTAAGTCCATAACAATTACAGTTAAGTCTATGTTGCTCGTACGCTGATAAAGGCTTTTTGGTACAAAATCGTACAATTTGATAAATTTTGGAAATGTTACCCGCAAACCGAACTGTTATATTTTGTATTATTTAGAATAGAAGTTGAAAAACTTTAATATTGATATCAGGCCCTATTTTTTATAAAAAAGGGTTGTGTTCTATTGTTCAACTTATAAATAACCAACATAATTAGAACAAAAAGTCAAGGTAAAATAATCTTTATTTCAAGTTATCAAGACTCGGTTGTGTTATATTACGACAAAACTCCTCATTTATGGTGTAAAATTACAAAATAATATCGAATACACAAGCGTGGGCGGCTGGCACGTGCCATACGGTACATAGTGGGTAGGGTTGCCAACAATTTCATGTATCAAGATATTTTTATTTATTAAATAAATATAAGTTATTTTTAACCCTCTGAAATACCAGTATCGCTAAATGAATAGTAAGACAATAAATCGCAGTCCAGATCGTGACTCGTATCCGTCTTAAAGATTTAAAAAATTTTACCGATGTAACCATTAACAATAAATTTGTGTCAGAATTATTTAATCTGTTCAATGTAGCTGATTCTGAAGGCTTTAATTTTAGTTTTAGTGCTGTCAAAACTAAAATTATTCCAAAGTAATTTAGCTTCTGTTCCTGAAATTACAGGATCAATTTGGAATGAAGAATATTTAGTTTTGACAGTAGTAAAAATCAAATTAAACCCTTTAGAATCTGCTTTATTGACTGTAGTAAAAATGTCGATTGGACCAGATAACTTTCTTTTCAGTATAATTATAATTAATGTCGATTTCGCTTCAGTCAATTAATTTTTTTTCCCCTATTACCATTTTTTGGAATAAGTGACGTGAACACATCTTATTCTGTGACTGAAGTTGCTGACCAAATCTACATTCTGTGTATACTGTGCGGGGGTAATACAACAAGCGTGGAAATGTCTCTAGCATATTGGGAAGCCTCTCGCGAGGCAGCGACCTGGGTCAATTTCTTAATAAGTGACGTGAACACATCTTATTCTGTGACTGAAGTTGCTGACCAAATCTACATTCTGTGTATACTGTGCGGGGGTAATACAACAAGCGTGGAAATGTCTCTAGCATATTGGGAAGCCTCTCGCGAGGCAGCGACCTGGGTCAATTTCTTAATAAGTGACGTGAACACATCTTATTCTGTGACTGAAGTTGCTGACCAAATCTACATTCTGTGTATACTGTGCGGGGGTAATACAACAAGCGTGGAAATGTCTCTAGCATATTGGGAAGCCTCTCGCGAGGCAGCGACCTGGGTCAATTTCTTAATAAGTGACGTGAACACATCTTATTCTGTGACTGAAGTTGCTGACCAAATCTACATTCTGTGTATACTGTGCGGGGGTAATACAACAAGCGTGGAAATGTCTCTAGCATATTGGGAAGCCTCTCGCGAGGCAGCGACCTGGATCAATTTCTTAATCCTTATTTTTATTTGAGGGTCAGTTTATTTTGTGCGGTTTAAATTATTTTGGATTATCTCAGATAAGTTTTAATTTTGTATAGTCAGTTTTAGTTTATTTTTGTTTTTTTTTTTAAGTAGTTTTGTAAAAAATCCAACTCATAGATATTACTGTGTACAAACTTAACAATAATAGTAGTAAGAGGCGACCCTAGTCCTGGCGTTTTATTGACTGCCGCGGTTATTCATGGGCCTTCTCGCGTTGCGTGTCAACCGCCCACATTTGACTTTGCATGTTTCTACTAAATACTGGTCAAGTTGGAACAAGTAACAAAAGGATGGGTTCCGTAGATTTTTTCAAAAAGTATTCATGATTTTAGAATGGCTTTTGTGGCACGTGCGGAAATATTTCCAAGGTAGAATTCGGGTGATATTAAAAGGGATTTTCTACGAATATATATTGATTTTCTTGATTGAAAACCTATTGGAAGCGTTCCTCATATCCCATATTCACTTCACTTTACATCGCATCAAATCGCATGGCATTTATC